>OY720457.1:57103810-57178810 GCA_963082715.1 Harpalus rubripes | reverse complement strand
GAAAATTTGCATCGTTAGACATTTAAATCTAATAAAAGCTTTTGTAACTGCGCCTAGTGATGTAGGTAATGTAGGTAAAAGTATTTCTAATAATAGAATTCAACAATTTAAAGTGAAGTCTTTTGATTCACACTCGTTCACTAACTAAATGCACTTACTAACTGTCACTATTCAATTTTAAGCGCCATATGAGAAAGATTAATGCAAAATCTATTTATAAATCAAACTATAACTACAGCGTTATTAATTTCCAAAATCCTATTCTACAACTACTGTCACATATGTTTTCGTTATAAATTTATGGAAGCAAGTGTTTAACTCGTAAAATAATTTTACCACTTAACTTTGTGACGAAACTGCTGCAGTTTATATAAGAGTATGTGGAAGAGTACATCATTCTAGCATCAACTGCTAAAGAATTTAATTAATTCTTCAATACTCTGGCAAGGATCTTTTGTTTAGGATGCATCGACCGTAAAAATGCAAAGCAAGTCAGCGTCAATATAAACGCTGCGCTACGTTGCACAGTCAGCAGAGATATACGAGTATTGTTGCTGAACTGATTGAAAATATTGGCGAAGCTACAAGGAAAAAACAAACTTTCATGAAGGGTAATATGAGCCACGCAATCTAGTGGTTAAGAATAAATATTGCAAGGAAACTTTTAACCGAAACTTTTCGCAAATTAAAAAGAGTTTCAAGATGAATTTTACGATGTGTTAGATAATTATTTCAAGAATCTTATAAACTTTTATATTTTGAAGGAAGCTGCTGAAATAATTGCTGAAAAATGTGTTAACAAAAACAAACAAGGAAGATTATAAAGATTTATTATGAAAAATAGCTTTTTCGTGGGCGTGTTTATTAAAGCAAATTATATTTTAAAATATTGCCACGTAAACAAGTTAGATATCTGTCTCTTTTGCCACTTGAAAGGAGATAGCATAGCAATTACAGTGGTGGACAGAAAAATAGGTCGAAAAATCAAACTTTCTTTTATAAGCTTGAATTTGGCTTTACAATTACGACATATTTCACTTTTATTTGTCAAAAATTGAATTGTCGAATCGAAGTAAAAAATGTCTCGAATTAGCGATATTGCGAAGTGGTCGGTAATTGTTTGGTCCTATTTTTTTTCAGTCCATCAATGTACATTGTCAAGATAAATATTTCATTTCATTATTTATATTGCTGCAGAATAGATGGAGGTCATTTAAAAAATAACCAAAATTATGTGAATATAGCGAATGCACGCACACACACACACACACACACACACACACACACACACACACACACACACACACACACACAACACACACACACACACACAAACACACAAACACACACACACACATACACACACACATACACACAAATATATAAACTGTCTGTTTTGTATATAAAATTAGAATGCCATGAAAAATCACGTGTATATTTTATTTGCGTTAATATTTATGATCAATTACAAGAACAAAATATTCATTTAATAAATATAACATGTATTTTTTCCATTCGTGGCACTCTTATTATAGCCATATTTTAATTAAATTAGTATAAAATTTACATGCATTTTCACAAATAATTGTCATGTAAGGGTATAAAAATATTATATCACTGAATTCAGAATTAAATTCTTTAACGAATGAGCAAATAAAAAATATATTTTCTCGTTTAAAATAAAAAAGTTAGGTTCCGTATTTTGAGAACCACTGGTCGAAAAAAATAATTTTTCTTTCTTTTTAATTTGTCTTGTGAAATAGAAATTATTTGCCCATTTAACCTTCGTAGCTCTTATAGTTCTCAAAATAGCAATGGTGGCCCATTTAAAATGAACATCCTGTATACACATACCAAGTATCTACTTGAAATCTGTTGTGTAGAAAATATACCTAATGTAATTTTTTAATTTTGGTGTTAATAATTACTCGAAATCTCAGTCATTCTCTTACAACTTACAACACCGACGTTTCGGTGTCCTCTTTAACGTCGTTGTAAAGAATAAAAAATCTGGTGTGGCCAACACAATACCTCCCGCCATTTACCGCCCGTCACAAAAAAGATTAAGCTAATCCTTATTTTTGGATTAGCAAATTTTACTCTAATTTTGGCAGTTTATTTCTTAAAATATAGTTTAATCTAATCCAAGTAACTACCTTTTTGATAATAAAATGAAGATAAATTTTAAATACCGGGATAGAATAGAATTCACTAATCCAAAAATGAGAATTGACAAACCTTTTTACGAATCGTTAATTTTACTAATACTACTATTATTAATTTGAAATTAGTTCTTTGACAGTGACTTTTATCTGTCAGTTACATACATTTGAAGCACTGCGTAAGAAGTTTTGTTTGTTTAAAGCGTAGGCTCCGGGATTTCAATTATAGATAATTTTATAACTTTATCCATAATATATGTAGAAAAAGTATTAGTGCAAATCTGTAGAAAATTTAATAATCTTAATTCTTATAATAACATTAGTCTCGAAAAATAACATTTAAAGGTGTTTTTCGAAGAAAAACTATTTTGAGCTTCAAGCAAAGTACCATTTCCGGTTATCCAATTTTCATCAAAATCTAATGGACTCTTTCCATTACAGAAAAAGTTCGAAATTTCAATTTTTTTTAATGATAGTATTTGCGTTAGAGTGGAGGATCCACACATACATACACACACACTCACATACATACACACAGACATCATCGTGAAAATGTTAAAATTGGATTCTAGGGACCTTAAAACGTGTTCATTTACTAAAATCTCGATATGCGATTTTTAGCATGATCCCTATATCTCCCTTACCAAGGGTAGTGGGAGGTGCTGATTGAGATTTCGAGTAATTTTAGCACCTAATATATACAATAGTCGACATATTTCCCTTTTATTTGAATAAGGATTTTGAGCGTTTTTTTTTATAACGAATAATAATGACTATTTCACTCATAAATATATAAACCAATCCAAATTCAGGAAACTACCTAGTTACCAAGTTTCACTTCGATAAAACATTGTCACAAAATTTTTTTCGCCCCTTTAAGCCAATAAGATGTCGTATTTTTACAAGTGAGTTTTGATAAGCGAAAATTTTTTGACGTTTTAGAAATATATTGTTTACATACCTGCCAAAGTCAGTATAATTTCAGTGTTATCAGTTTTTATTAAAAACGAGTCGATTCGGACAGGAATCTATTTAAAACGTTGAAAAAGCATACTGAAACATAATACCTCCAAACAATAAAAATTACAAGATTTTTGTCAAGAAAAAAATTATATAAATGATAACCTGATTTTTATTTTGGAAATAGTCATCCGAATACCATTCGTGGTTAAATTTTATCCTGGAAAAATTTTCCGATTGCTTTACTCGAGCCTGTTGCCAATTTATCTCGTGACATTGATCAAAAATCACTCAATAAATTGCTAGGCAACCTGCTCTCGTAACAATCTGAAAAAAATTCCGGCAAAAATTTACCACTTATGATATTATATATGAAAATATCTATGATATATTTCATGTAAAATATTGAAAAATTGTAGATTCGGTAAATCAAATGACATATGACGTTTGGACGTCTCCTTTCAAGTTTCATTTATTACTATGTACACAAGTTTGTAGATGAAAATTTTTTGTAATTAATTACTCCGACTGTCTGTCACATGTAGTAACAATTACTTAACTTGGTGTTCTGTATCATTGATACAAAATAACTCAAACCAAAACCCACATGACTGCGCTTTCATTGCCGTCTTTGCATTCCCAGTGGAATATCACAGCATCCCAATCCCAGCCGTCTGGTCCCGTCCTGTTCTAATTCATCCAGAGCATTCAGTGTCGTTTACAAAAGGATCTGATTCCCAAGCAGTTAATTTCACGTATTAAACATCTCCTAATTAATTCTCCAGCAATTCATCAATCCGTGGAACAGTCTTGAATACATGTAAGTAAATCTCCAAGAATGGCAGATGCGGTACGCTATGTCAGTTAATGTTAGTCGAGAATGTCTCGCGATGAGACGGATTGGAGAAGCTATGAATGTTTTTGTTCCACTTGCCATTTACGCCTACTCACTTTTATCGCTATGCATTTGTTATTCCGGCTACAATCTAACCAAGTGATGATGATGAATAAAGAAAGGATTCTTCTGGAATATATCTGGAAATTTCCATGAATCCAATAGCAATATGGAAATCTAAATTCCTACTTTGTTCAAAAAATTCAACACCAATTTTCTAACAAAAACAAATACGAGGTGAGCTCCATAAATTCGTTCCCTTAATATCAAGTAGGCCAGATAATAAAACAAAACTGAATGTTTTTTGCTTACACATCTTTCATAAGTGTAATTACAAATTTTGAAGTTTCGTATAATTAATTTAATTTTTATACTTAAAATATCTAATGTGACCAACACATTACCTTCCGTAAGTTGTATGTATTTTGTATAAATATCATACCGAACGTTCCTTGCAAAAGATTCTATTTCTCGTATATTACCTTAAGGCAGTTGTATGTATTTTATACTAATTCCATACAGAACAAAAGATCCCATATTTCCAGTAAAATTATAACACAAACATACTGTCAACTGCACTTGACATTGACACCTTTCAATCAGAATTTTTTTAATATAGCACCTTTTTCCAGAGTTATAGCATAGCTGACTAATACAGTGTGTTCAATAAAATTCCTAACTCGGAGTAGGCTATGAACAGAGAAACGTGTGTCTGATCATTATTCATTTTAAAAGTCAAGATGTCAAAATTGTACTACAATGCAATTTTAAAGAGAAAAGATAGTAAAGAAAGATACAGTATATTGACATGCGCCGTTTTCTAATTTCTTTCGATTTCTAAAATAAGATTCAAGAATAAAAGCTTTGATTTCTTTAGATAACATTTTTAACAATATCTCATGTCAATTTGACATTAAATTAAATATTTTTAAATTGACATACGTTTCTTTGTTCATAGCCTACTCCGAGTTAGGAATTTTTTGAACACACTGTATATATGATATTTAATTTCTGTATAAATTTTTAACTCTATATCCATTTAATATGAAGTTTAAAATTCATTCAAATCGTATAGAGAATGAAATATTCTTTAACATTTATAATAACATTATATGTGAAAAAATGATATTTATCATCGTTTTTTCAAGAAAAATTGTTATAATCTTCAAATGAGGGTACTGCCGGTTGACCAATTATAACCAAAATCTAATCAGCTCTTCATATGGTTGTAACGAATAGGAATACGAAAGAATTATAATTTTTGGAATTGTAGTATTAGAGTTATCGCAGGTGAAAATTTTGTCACACACACATACACACACACACACACACACACACACACACACACACACATACACACATACACACACACATACACACATACATACATACACACACACATATATATATATATATATATATATATATATATATATATATATATATATATTCATATATATATATATATAAATACATACACACACACATACACACACATACATACACACATACATACACACACATACATACACACACACATACACGCACACGCACACACACACACATCATCGTAAAAATAGTAAAATCGTATTCTAGGGACCCTAAAACGTGCTTATTCATTAGAAACTCACCACCGAATTTTTTGACCAAAGACAATACATTCCTTACCTCTAGGTGACGGAAGGTAATAAATATATTAAAGTTTTTATACAACTTTTTTTTTTACAATTAGGGAGCGAATTTATGTACCTCCCCTCGTACTAGTATGCAAAAATACTTTGTTGTAAGTTTATATACATCTTAACAATTCATAGAGTACTTATATTTTATCGCATTTGATTATGACATCATGTTTGTACATTGTTCTTTTATGTTATATTTATAGTAAAGTAGCGAACGTTGCAGATAGTATATAAACTTAATTGTAAGGAGTATAGTGTCCACCTCAATGAACATAAATCCTGGTCTCGTATAATTTTATCGCAGGAGTAACGAAGCACATGATTCTCTCCATCAAGGTGGCTACGCCATAAAACATGAAACAAAACAAGTGTCGTTTCTAATCCATAAAACAACAACAAAGTGGAAATTCACGCGTCTTTACAAAACATTTGGCCAGGATAATAGTAAAAGGGCGTAAGAGCAATTACGTTTTCGTGAAATTTATTAAATGGTCCGCATACGCTGACAAGGTTTGCCGATCGGGTGGTATCTGCAGACCCGGATTAGCATTTCTTTACGCCCTAGGCCAAAATATATGACTGCACCCCCCTCTCCCCCTCAATATATACCGAGTTTTAATAATGCTTGATTTCATTAAATTCTTGTTCTATATCGGTGCCTTTATGAATCTATAAACGGACTGAAAACATGTTAAGAAGATCTATAAACGTACTGTTTTTGGAGCTTTTCATTTTCTAGAGGTGGTATGACTTACTGCTTTTATAATAATACATAAATGACATATCAACATCAAATTGCTGACAGTCAACAAAGAATTTTCATCCCTGAAGTTCATTTTCTTAGAGGGATATGCTACCAACGTAACTGATTTTACAAGTCGCATTTATTAAGAATCTAATAGAACTATAAAATTACTCCAATAGAAAAAATTATATATATATATATATATATATATATATATATATATATATATATATATATATATATATATATATATATATATATATATATATATATACCTTGTTACATTTAAGCCATTCAGTATTACGGAGCAAAGGGAATAGTTTTGACCTCTCTGATTGGCTGAAATTAGAGACAAGAGACAAGTTTACCCAATGTAATTTCGGCTACTTTAGATTTACGCTGTTGCCAGTGCCATCTACTGAATGGCTTAAATGGAACAGAGCATAAAAACATGTTTTATAAGAACTGTGATCACACTCGTCCTTGGACTCGTGGATTAACAGATTGTCTTATAATAGTAGGTATATAGAAAACAAATTTCATCAAAGCTACATTTACCATCTTTTTATAACTAGCTAAAGATTACCACTTTTATTTTGCTTCTCTATCTCTCAAATGAAACGCATATAAACAATAATTTTGCTAAGATTCATAAATAGACACTCGGTATATAAATATTAGAATTATTTAAAATCTTCGACAACTGTCATAGCTCAACAGGATTTATCAATCACTCTACTATACTGATTTTGTATGATTAAAGCAAATGTGACTGTTTATGTCGTCTAGTAGAGGTGGTGTCAAATATCATGAGCTATGAAATGCGCAGATCAAGAAGAGAGACAGCTAGAGAAAGGTCAGGCAGTAGGGGAGAAAGAAAGAGAAAGATAGAGTTTTGCTTTCTGCGCAACAGCTCTTGAGTTTTGGCACTTCTCTCTTTCCGTTTTCTCATTTATCCAACTACTCGATGTGCGCCCCCTCCGTGCCTGCGCCCTAGGTCATGGCCTAGGTTGGCCTTATGGGTAATCCGGGCCTGGCCAGGATAATAGTAAAAGGGCGTAAGAGCAATTACGTTTTCGTGAAATTTATTAAATGGTCCGCATACGCTGACAAGGTTTGCCGATCGGGTGGTATCTGTCACCAGGAGGATATATGCGCGCGTTTCTTAATAGTTACATTAACAAATAAATCTTCCGTGCATACCGTGGCGACGACAGTAGCACTTCCTCTGAATCACTGCTCCTGCTGCCGCTGTCTGAAATGTTCTGCCACTTCTGCTCTTCCCTGCGTACATGCTTCTTGGATTAGACTCATGTCAGCGGAAATTTATTTTATAATTCAACCAGGTTTTCTTTCAACTTCACCCAACGAACTCATATTTTGCTTCCTCATTTTTATTGCTAGATCTAGGATTAATTTATTAATTAATTATTTATTAATAAGAAAGACAAATTATTTCAGAAAAGCTATATTGTCTTCTTTTGTCACAATGTTGCATGAGCAGTTGTTTAAAATTGACGAACGTTAAACAACATTGTTATTAATTAAGGTATATGGAAAGTTCATAAGAATACTTAAGTTGGAGAGCAAATTTCATGTACTTTTCAAATTTGAAAAAAATATGTAGAGTAATCGATTTGAAAATTAAAAGTTGCTATCCATTACTCGAAAACCGGAAGTAATAATACTGAACTACTTCCAAAATTTTATAGAGGAGTTAACGCACTATAATTTATGTTATATAGTTGAAATCGCTAAAAGTAATAATAAGCGAGATATTTACTGGTTTATTTATAGACGGACACCCTAACTTAACCGGGCCGCCCCTAAAGTGGTTCCAAATAAATAAGTAAAAATTGTGCTCACACTGATTTCGTTTAATATTATTTGACCGTGCCTAAATGCACTTGATTTTCCCATTTAAATAACATTGGGTTTTGATACATTTCTAAACATTATTTTTTCCAAGCCAATAGGAGGTTTAAAAATCCACTCAATATTGAAATATATACTAGAATGACCCGACAATATGTGGACAAAATTTGAAGTCCCAATCATACTTAAGATAATTATAGATGGTTAAACTTTCGCACAAAAGCCCAAAAAAACTATCTACAATGGTCTTAAGAATATTGATTGGGATTTCAAATTTTGTCCACATATTCTCGGGTCCTTCTGGTACATATCCCAATATTGAGTGAATTTTTTGAACCTTTTATTGGCTTACTTGGGGAAAAATCAAGTACAATGAGGCACGTTCAAATATGATGCATTTACGAAAATTCTACCGGTGAACTGTTACCGGTAAACAACTGTTTATCAGGTTATAGCTACCGGAATCGATATTTTAAGAACGCAAGTGGTAAACATGGTAGATCCATAACCTATAAAAAATTTGAAAATTTGAAACGGGTTCGAACCCTTTTAAGGTCCATCCTAATATATACATATATATATATATATATATATATATATATATATATATATATATATATATATATATATATATATGTATTGGTTGTCTTGGAACTAAGAGCACAGATTCCCGGGATCAAAATAAGACGATTTAACTAAACTTACCTATATCCGACTGTGCACCGTTTAGCTTTAAAAACTTTCTAAAAAAATTAATATTGCTTATAATAACGAAACGCTTTGTTCGATTTGAATGAAATTTGGTATGACAATCCATATGGATATAATTCATCTTTTAAGATGGTATTCGTTATTGTTAGTGAACCACTAGGGTATGAAACTTGGGTGTCGCGACCATGATTAAACCATAATCTTTTTAATGGCAACGCCAATAATCTATATTTACTGTTTTTCAGAAAGATACATTCAATAGTAAACTTTCGTGTCTCTGCGTAAGTTATGATATCTGTAACGATTTAGTCAGAAGAAAATAAAATATAAGTGTCTGCGCCGTGTAAATTTTAAAATAAATTTTATCTAGCAGTCTATCTAAATCTTAAACTACTAATTTTTAATGACAGAAACAATTTTTTATGAGTTGTCAATCTTTTAAAGTTGTTTAAGAGCTAACATTATTTAATCGTCTTATAATAATAGCAATAAAATACTATAAAGCCGAACAAACGTATATGTTACTAGTTTTAAAATATAGCAAAGGAAATTTTTGGCAACCCATAAACAATTGTTACTGTCATTAAACATTATTAGTTGTTTGACATTTGGAAAGACTGCTATTTTAAAAATTACACGGCGCAATCACTTTTATTTTATTTTTTTCTGACTAAATCGTATCATAACTTCCGCAAAGACAAGAAAGTTTACTATTGAATGTATCTTTCTGAAAAACAATAAATTTCCATTAATGGCGTTGCCATTAAAAAATTATGGTCTATTCATGGTCGCGACACCCATGTTTCATACACTAGTGGTTCACTAACAATAGCAAATACCATCTTAAAAAATCTGATGTAGCCAGCACATTACCTTCCGTCAGTTCTATGTATTTTGTACAAATTTCATACAGAAAGTTCCTTGCTAAAGATTATATTTCTTGTACTTTACCTTCCGGCAGTTGCATGTATTTTATGCAAATTCCATACAGAAAATTTATAGCAAAAGATCCTATATTTCCAGTAAAATTATACGACACACTATGTCAATTTCACTTGACACTGACATCTTTCAATCAGAATTTTCTTAATATAGTAGCTGTTTTCATAGCTATAGCTACTTTATGAAATTTAATTTCTTTATAATTTTTTAACTCTATATCCATTTAATATTAAGTATAAAATATAGTCAAATCGTATAGAGAATAAAATATTCTTTAATATTTATAATAACATTAAACGTGAAAAAATGATATTTAACTTAGTTTTTTCAAGAAAAACTGTTAAAATCTTCAAATGAAGGTACTTCCGGTTGTCCAATTCTAACCAAAATCTAATCAGCTCTTCACATGGATGTAACGAAAAGAAATACAAAAGAATTATAATTTTTAGAATTGTAGTATGGAAGTTATCGCAGACGAAAATTTTGTTACATACACACACACACACACACACACACACACACACACACACACACACACACACACACATACACATACATACACACACACGCACACACACACATACAGACATCATAGTAAAAATAGTAAAATCGTTTTGTAGGGACCCTAAAACGTGCTTATTCATCAAAAACTCATCACCGAATTTTTTGACCAAAGACAATACCTTCCTTACCTAAAGGTGACGGAAGGTAAAAATGAATTAGATCCATATGGATTGTCATACCAAATTCCATTCAAATCGAACAAAGCGTTTCGCTATTATAAGTAAAACTAATTTTTTTATAAGGACTTTGAAGCAGAATACTGATGGCTAAATGGTGCACTGTCGGATATAGATAAGTTTAGTTAAATCGTCGTATTTTGGAGCCAGGAATCTGTGGTTAAGCCATGTCTCCCTATTTTCAAGACATCCTGTATATATATTTAATATTTTATTACAAAAATAGAATATATAAATAATACAAAAATGAAAATAAGGAAAAAGAAAATAAAAATGATAAAATTAACAGTACAAAAACAGAAATTGAATTATCTAATTTTAAATAAAATCTGTAAATTAGACAACCGTCATACCCAACTTATAAATTTATTTGAAACATGAACATTGATAAATTAAGCATCACTGGAAAGCTACAGAAGAACTTTATTTTTGTATAGTTTTGAATTTAAAAAAAGTAATAATAACAAGAGAAAAAAACTTTTTTGCTTGCTGTTCTTGCAAAAACAAAACTTTCATACTCAACTGCAAGTGACATTTCGCAATATAGAATCAAAAATAACAATTTAATGCGGTGAAGGTTCTCTAAAAGGCAGTTGGTGTAACTGCCAATACCTATTAGAAGTAAATTAGTTCAGTAATGTAATTGTAGAGTAGATGATGGTTAAACTAGGGTATTACTTGACATTTACTTTAATTCCGCGACGTAATCCCATTAAGCATGCATATATAATTATGGATCCCGAAATAGCGTTATTGGATGACACACATAATGCCCATAGATGATAATTTAATTTGCGGATTCATGAAATTAATATGGTCCGTGTTACAGACCACATCAAACCGGGTAATGTTAGGTCAAACTAGCTGCCGATATTCACCAAAGGCTTTACCTTCCCTTTATAGTAGGTACACGGCGATAAAATATTACGGGAAGTTAAGCCTTTCTCTTTCGACATTAAAACTATGCTGACACAAGGAGTACACATTTTCACACGATGGAAAAATGCGTACTGGATGTTTGTAATTCTTCACGTTTATTGAAGTGAAAACAAATTTCAAAACAACACCCAACTAGCACAATTAGTCGACGGAACGTAGCTGCGTCTATAGTAAGACATTTTAAATACTTTGCCACTAGTACATAACAATGATATGTCCATAAAAGATACGCGCCTGTAATCAAGGCGTGTAATCATACCTAATGAAGGAATATAAAATAAACTTAATATGATTAAAATATGACTATAATAAAAGTGCCACGAATGGAAAAATGACATCTCGGTTGACTTATATGATGAAATTACACAAAAAAATATTCACTCCTTTCTGTCTATGTAAAAAAAATTGATGTGGCCAGCACATTACTTTCCGTCAGTTTTATGTACTTTGTATAAATTCCACACAGAAAGTTTCTTGTAAAATATATTTCCAGTAAAATTATAACACAAACATACATCTGTCAATCAGAATTTTCTTAATGTAGTAGATGTTTCCATGTTTATAGCAAAGCTGTCTGTAAAACTCAGGGACAGGAGCTAAAATGCGGGAATTTTCAAATAAGATGTTATGCCCTGTGTTATTTTATATTATATTTATATCTTATTTGAAAATTCCCGCATTTTAGCTCCTGTCCCTGAGTTTTACAGACGTAAATACAGGGAAACTTTAGAAATATGGAAACATCCGAATAACATCAATCGGGATGATGGCTATTTCTTCAGCCACATGTGGAAACCGGTGATTCTCGGAACACGACACGTTCAATCTACCATTACGAACTCGATTCCCATTGGTCCTCATTAGCTCTGCTCATCTACCGTATCTTTAGATTAGTATATAACTGTCTTCTCGGCCTTCTTTTCGTCACTTGGTTTATTTGGCCTCTAGCGTGGTTTACACGTCGGGTAACCTTGTAAACTGAGTCTCCCTCCTTGTTGCTTAAACTCGGCCTCTAGCGTGGTTGACACGTGCGGGTAACCGTGTTTAAGACAGTACTATCCCCCTTGCTCCTGAAGATGCCCCATATGACTGCGGGCGAAACGTTGAGCTCTGACTCAAAATATGACACAGTCCATTCCCTGAAAACGAATATTTCTCATGACTCAGACTGTGGAAGCCTACGCAATTAATTTATTTATATATTTTTTTACATTGTACAAATCTTAAAAATATGTTCTCCTTCAATATTAGATTATTTTTTCGTCCGGAAAATCACTCCATGGGTGCCACATTTTACTTCAGTTGTCTACAAATGAAACAAGAATAATGTGATACAACGTTTAGCGAAATTTATATAGTCAAAATACATTAAAAGATTTTAACTGTATATTTCCCGGTTTGTACTGTAAATTAGGTAATCCGCCCCTGGCAGCACAGGTAAGAAAATACCCTGGAGTGATGGGTTAACCGAGCCTAAGAAGTCGAAGCCAATGTGCATAAAATGATCTTGTTTTTATAATAAAATAGGTAAAATAAAAGTCTATTAATACATTAAACTACCATTTTGTAAAATGTCATTTTCGTTTAATCTTACAGGCCATAGTTAATTCATAAACTTGTTGCTGAGATAAAGCGCCAACCAAATATTTTTTTTATTCTTTTGCGTAAATATTTGAACAGTGAATAAATTCAGCTTATCTTGATTGCCTTCAGAAATTATTTACTTTGAATTTATGCATAGGATAAAATTTTCATAAGGAACGAGATACAATATCAGATTATTATTCAAATTCCGAATGAAATATTTTTATTGTATCTCATTCCGAAGAATCCATATTAATAAAATATCCCCGAGTGGAATAAAATTTATCTGCTGTCAAAAACGATAGCCTGCTTTGTTTTGCAAGCCAAACAAGAGAAGAAGAGCAAAGGTCGCTCAGGAACAATAAAACAGTAAAAAAATCTTAACGGCAAAGGTTTAAATCGGAAGGAAATATTTTGAATGTGTGATTTGTGAGTCTCCTTGGGAGTTACAATCTGTTTCCTGTGAATTTCACGGCCCACTGGGTTAGTAGACCAGAGAATACAATGGCGCAGTGACACTTCCTGTTCCGAGGAGAGTTATACCCCGCCTGGACGAAGTAGGAGGCTGTGACCGGTCTGACGCACACACCTCGTCCTGCTAATAGCCAAGAATATCGGAATTATGGAAAAGCTAACCGAGTGGAAACACAAATTACGGCAAGATTTACACACGATTATTACGTGATTTTCTATTACATTACAGGTGATATCGAGAGATATAATCGGGGAAATCGTGGGTGCAGATATTCAGGGTCAGACCGTAAACTTTGGGGGCCCTGGGCTAATAATTACTGAGTTTACATGCAGTTTTCACACCGTTTTCAAAACGTTTTTAGTTTTGAAAACGCCATGTATACACTGGCTTACAAAAAAATCGCGTACACCTAGTTTTTGCTGTATTGAGTCGATCTTGATTTTGAACTTATCAATATCACTAGTGTCAATTAAGATGTCAAAATTAACAGAAATTCAAATACATATTTGGTTGTTCTTTCATTTTTCTGGAATATATTTGTAATTTAACAGTAGGTAAATTAAACACAATTAAGAAATAAGAACTAGCTCCACAACAGATCAAATAGTGATGACAGTGACAACATTGTCAGTTTTTACATTATTTACAGAACTAAAAAAATCTGATGTGGCCAACACATAACCTCTCGCCAGATATTTTACCTGGTTGTACGCATAAAACGAAAAATATTTTTAAATACAAATACATATATTCATGTCTCACTACAAAATAATTCTCACATATATTTGCAAAATCTATGGGATATTTTAAAATAAATTATGTACAATACATACATTTTCTTGATATTCAATATCCTGAAATTTTCATTTTCTTTATATTCGTCGTTTTTTCGCAAATTCCTTTTATATTCTTTTTTACGTATATTCTTTTGCGTTCTTGACTTTTTTTATTTTCATAATCTTCATAATAATGTACAAATATTTTTGACAGAGGCATACAAATATTTTTGACAGTGACATTTATGTGTCAATTACAAACATTTGAATTTCTTGCCTTGTAGCAGTAGTTTGATCTCAGATTTTTTACATCAAATTATTTCATATGCCTTTCTTTATATCTAAATCTATAGAAGATATAATAATGAATTTATATTTATCGAATAAAGAATTTGACGTTCTTTAATATAAGTATTTACATAAATTTTCGATACATAATATTTAGATGATTTTTTTCTTGTAACTACTACTTCCGGTTGTCCAATTGTTACCAAAACTGACTCGACTCTTCCCATTATTGTTAGATTGAGGAATCCGTAGTTAAAAATGTCTTAAGTCTTATAGTATTTGAGATATAGTGAATCCAACATCCACACACACACAAATCCACACACACATCCACACACATACGGATATCATCGTAAAAATGTTATAATCGGATTCTAGGGACCTTAAAACGTGATTATTCATTAAAATCTGGGTATGCGATTTTTAGCATGAATACAATACCTCTCTTAGCGAGAGGTAAAAATACAAAAACTCGGTTATTTGATTTTTAAGGTGTGCGCGATTTTTTTGCAAGCCAGTGTACATTAGGTTTGTTCGTTTCGCTACCCTGCGTCTACCGCAAACCGCGGCGGTGAAATTTGCTGTTCTTTTCGATTCGCGGTTCACTGTAAAGTCACTAGATTCTGTTCGTTCCGTTTTTCTAGTAACTTGCGGTAAAACGCCGCGGCAGCTGGCGGTGATAATTTTTACAGTTACTACGCTTACATGCAGTTTTGAAAATGGTTTCAGTTTTCAGTCAAAATTATGCAAAACTGTTTACATGCAGTTTTCAAAAAAGTTTAAAAATTGATTTGAAATCAGTTTCGGCGCATGCGCACTTAGCTGATGTAAGTGACAGATCCTCTTCACTCCAAATACTTCGTTTTGCTATATTATTCTAATTATTTTTTATGCTTCGTACCACTACACATTAAAACTACACAACTGTCAGTATTTTTGAAGGTTAGTAACACAAAGCGGCAGAAACGTTATGCTCTGTACGCATGCGCAGTATCGAAACTGAATTTTAAGTGTTTACATGAGTAGTTTTGAAACTAGTTTTCAATTCCAACCTATGAATTTTTGTTTTGGTTTGAGATAATTCAAAACCGTTTTGACACTGTATACATGGCGTTTTCAAAACTAAAAACGTTTTAAAAACTGTTTCAAAACTGCATGTAAACTCAGTAGACTCATAACTCTGTGGTATAAAAATAATCGGCGGTAATGTTCGCGTCTACATATAAAGTGCCAGTATGACAGTGTTTGACAAATAAATACTAGGAAAAAATTATTATTTTTTCAATAAGTATGCTATGGAATGTTTCAGTTTTAGAAATTGAAATACATTTGTAAAATATATAAATGTCAGTGTCATTATGAATTATGATTTGTAATAAGGTAAATTTAAATGATAACAATAGTAAATAATTAAAATAATGGAAAATGAAATAATATATTTTTACTTAGTATCCTTTATAATTATAATAGTCTGAAGTATCTTCGACAATAATTTAACGCAAACGGATCGAACAAAAAAATAATTTTTAGTAATTTAAATTATTACCGCGGCGATTGGCAGTGAATCGCAAAACGCAGCGATAATTACCGCCGCGTTTTGCGGTAAAACGCAGCATAGCGGAACGAACAAACCTAGTGTCAAAATGGTTTTGACTTATCTCAAACTAAAACTAAAATTCATGGGTTTCATTTGAAAACTAGTTTCAAAACTACTCATTTAAACACTTAAAATGGGCCCATTCAAGTGTATGGCTTTTTAGAAATTACATATTGCATATAAATTTTGAATGTAAATAAATGAAAACAAAATAAAAATTATTATATATTTTGTATTTTTATAACGATAATAATGGAAATAATTTTTTGTAAGAAATGATCGCCATGTTGTGACGTCAGCGTCACTACAGTCGTCCAATCAGTTTGTGAAAATGTCACTATAGCGTGGACCATGCACATTTTGCTCATAAATAGGCGATTGATTTTAAAGATACTCTAACATACAGATATTGAATATATCAGAGTATTTTTTTTATTAAGATCACAAGAAAATTTACTTATTAAATAAATTTTTATTATAATATATGTTTTAATTATTGTAACCTCAATACTTGTCTTTGTTGTAATCAGTTAGAATATACGAGTGTAAATGTTGGATTACTTTTTATTATCAAATAAGTATGTTTTGATTATTGTAATCAATACTGCCATTGTTGCTTTAATTATAAAAATAATGTAGTTTAAATACTAATTTAATTATAATAACGAAAGGTGAGTGTATAATAACCTTAAATATAGGTAATAAGCTGTGTTGATACATGTATTTTAAAAAGTTTGTATTGTTTTTTGTGATATACTAATCTATCTGGGGAACCGGGTTCGATCCCGACCGACGCCAAATATTTTTAATTTTCAATTGCACATAATTAACCCCTGTGATGCACTCTCTACGCCAGCAATGAGTGCCCGTGAGGTGCCGCCTGGTAAACGCTCGTACGGTACGAATATGTCAGCATCATTACCGATATCTACGTACAAAGCAGATTGGCACACCCAGTAATGGGTAATATACCATGATGATATATTTTTTTTATTTATAAATAAAATCTCGAGTAAAATAAATAAGGTCAAAGGTCAAATAACGGAGTAACATACCAGAGAGAGCACTTCGAAAGTATACAAAAACAAAACAAAAAGAAATTTAATAAACAAGGAAGATGAAAAAACAAGATACAAAATATAAAATAGAAAATTATTATGTGAAAATAAAATATTACATGAAAAATATTCTCTTACAAGTATATTAAAATACAATTCATCTCAAGAAAACAATTTACATCCCACAATTTCAGACCTTGACATAATTCTATCTAGATTTTTCAAATCACGCTGATGTGGCAATATTTCCATACATCCCGATGCAATATCTTGATATGCATAAGAGAAACAGGCGGCTTTGGAGTATAAACAAAACACTGAGACCTATATACGACTTAGAGTTCCCACGAATCGTGGAGATTCGACCAGAAATTGCAGAGAATTGCACGAACAATGCCCGAGAATGGCTTTTGACTTCAATGCAACGGGCAAATGGAAGTTTGTCGGGGAAATTAAGAATGAAAGGAGAATTATGAATTTCGTTAAGATGATTGTTCGTAAGAAAGACAAAAAGAGAAAATGATAAAGGAAATTTAATAGGGATATATTTGTCAATAAGCGTTCACTTCTTATTTTTATTCTTAAGTTAAGAATAATAAACTAATAAATATGGGAAATTTCTCGATTGTGGTATGAATTGTGTTACCATTTATTTATTCTATACAGTGCCCAATTACCCGATAGGCTGACTAGGCTGCGGCCTAGGGCGTACTGATTTTGAGGTCCACATTTTATTATAGTTTTTGGGGGCGCTAAACCTAAACCAGACCCTGATTCAATATCTCAGTCAAAAAACATATATATTCTTACAACACTGACTTTCGATGCACACTTACACCTTGTACACAAAATACATTCATTCTTATTCAATTTTATACAGTGGTTGAAGTGGCCAAAAAAAAGGTAGCGGAATGGTTATCGAATATAAATTATTAAACGTAGAGTTGGTAATAAATTTATAAATGTATTGTTAAATTTTATATTGTAATAGTAATTTACATTGCAAAACTGTTACTCAGAACTTTACTGGCGTGCACGGTAATTGGGCTTCAAATTTTGTACACATATTTTCGGGTCACTCTAGTATATTTTCCAATATTAAGTAATTTTTTTAAACCTCTGCATTTGACAAAAATACAGGTCCAAAATGTGTAAAACTCAATGTTATTTAAATGGTTTGATTTTTATCAAGTGTATTTAGGTACGGTCAAATATTATTATTAAGCGAAATCATTACCTGCGCATTTTTTTAAAATTTATTTGGAACCAATTTAAGGGGAGGCCCGAATAAAATTCGACTTAACCCCTTTTAAGGTCCACCCTAATGTATACCGTGTGTTTGTCTTACAGGTGTACATAGGAGATTAACATGGGAAATCAGTTTTTTGCAATTCCTTGCTCCCCTAATTATTATAAGCAAAAACTCGTCAAATAAAAGTTTTAGAGCATAAAATTCAGCATCTAAGTAAATAAACAGAATTACCTTTACATGTCTTGTAACGACAGTAATTAAATATGAAAATGTCGAAAATTTCGTTGAAAATATCTATAACCGTGAATTGTACAAAAAATAAATAAATGCTTGACGTTTTATCTGTCATAACAAGTTAACTTATTTGATGTTTCTGATAATTTGATTCGAACAAATATCGTTATGATAATAATAGAAATATTATATTAGACTAATAAATAAAGTTCAAAAATACAGTTTTGTTTAAATAATATGAATTTATTAAAAATTCAATATTGTAGTAATACAGAAGGGGTCTACACTTATTTCTAACACTCTTTCTTCCAGTAACGCACGTTTTCTTGGTCGTCCTATATTCTGATTACGCGACTCATATGTATTTTTTAAAGACACATTAGCAGTCTTCAAATTTTGTCACGAATTTAGTAATTGTGAAATCATGTTCTTCATTAGTTTTGAGACAAATTCAAATTGTCAGAAACGTCAAATAATTTAACTTATGACATAAAACGCCAACTATTTATTTATTTTTTGTTCAATTCCATGGCTATCGATATTTTCAACATAATTTTCGACGTTTTCATATTTAATCTCTGTCATTACAAAGCATGTAAAGGTAATTATATTTATTGATTTAGATGCAGAATTTTAAGCCCCGTGTTTTCGCTTAAAATAATTAGGCGGGTAGGGAAATGCAAAAAACTGATTTCCCATGTTAACTCCTATGTACACCTTTAATACAGACACACAAAAATTCGCGAAAAGTATATACACAAAAATTATATATAAATTTCCTATATATCGCCCCCCCCCCTAGACCAAAATCCTGGGAACGCCACTGTTCTATTTTTGATTTTGAGATCAAACTGATATGTATATGCTCTTTTAAAAATTTTCTGATGATGTAAAATAATAAAACTGAATGTAAAGAACGAATGTATTTTGTGTACAAAAGATGTAATATTTTGTAAGATGTTATCTACCCAGAAGCAGGTGCAAGTGGCCACCGAAACGTCGGTATTGTAAGAAAATGCATAAATGTTGTCTGTCTGAGATTTAGAATAATTGTTAACATCTAAAATAATAATTCATGACGAACATATCGTTCAACACTTATTTTAACATAAAATATTTAAGAAAATTATTAAATATTCCTACCTTGATCACCTCCGATCGATAATCAATACTATGAAGTCTTCTTTTCAAGTGTGTCATTTGTTTCACGTATAACCACAACACAAACAGTAAATACGCAATAAAAACACATTAAATAGTCCATTTTTGTCATAAAATTTCATCCACACTAATGTAATATTGTTTTACACTTAAAACTATCAACATCGCAACATTTTAAATAAGAAAATTTTGTTAATAATGTCAGAGTAACACAGAAACGTCAATACACTACACCATTTTTTTAAGAATAACATGTAACTCTTTCCATCTAGGAGTATCGCAGCAAAACATTGTCTGAACACGCACGGAATTAAAATGTTTTACGTTGAAAATATTATTTAATTATTGAAATTAGTTTTCATGTATTATAGGACTTAAAATAAAACATAATTGAATATAGGAATATATATATTGCAGAGAATGAATTACTAATTATTAAAATGGAGTTTTATTTCAAAATTAAATCTTTCCTTAATTCATACAAATTGTTTAATTGCGTTTGGGAGAAAAAGTCATTACATTTGGGATCAATATTAATTAACAACAGTAAATTTAAAATTGTAAGAGTTCCGAAACAGCATAAAGTACAGATTAAAATCGATTACGAAGACAAAATGATTAATTACAGTTGGAAATGAGATTTTTGGCAGAATTTAAAAATACCAGAACATTTTGTTGAAGTTCGGCTATAGATGATAAATGTTCTTTTTGTATTGTTTAATTTTTCTTGGTTTGAGGGTAAAACACATGTATGCTGGATAAAAAATAAAGGATAATGAAAATACATACCTAGATACCTAGACATATGGGCCGGTTTTTGAAAATATGTGTGGGTGCTATAGCCAAGGGCGTAGATAATTATATAAAAATAATTATGCAATAATGCTGTGGGTGGGGATGGGGGTTAGAAGAAAACCGCCTAGGACCATGTGACCAAGCGCGCCGTAGACACAAAATATCTAATTCCAACTTTCATCGAAAAATTCGAAATAAATAATGCACATGTAAGGTTCTAAAATAACAATTGGTATTTGAGATTTTTTCATCTTCACCTCGGAAATTGCATTTAAATAGTAATTTTGAATAAAATAACATCAATAACTGAGTAATTTGTAAGGGTGCTCCGCACCCATTACAAATTTGGTATGGGTGCTTGCGCATCCAGAGCACCCATGCATTTGGCGCCTATGTACCTAGACTAACTTTTTAATCATTTTATATGTTTTTAGAATTAGATATTATGATTATCTGAATCACCACATTGATATGTACATACATATGTACAGGGGCACGAGAGGTACACCGATCCCGGGATATAAAATTTTATGGGGCCCCTTCAATTTGTAGGTAGATGTGAAGAAAAAATACAACTATTTTTGTAAGATTAAATATATTTAAATGACCACTCAAATATTACCTACATAATATAAAACAACTTCATATAATATTTATAGACTTTCAACAGGCTTACGATAATATAATCAGAGAGAAATTATTCATAGCAATGAGAGAAATAGGAATACCTTTAAAACTAATAAAATTGGTCCAAACAATACTCAGAGGAACACAGTGCAAAGTGCTAATTGATGGATATGTATCAGAAAGTTTTCAAGTAAACAACGGTTTAAGACAAGGTGACCCGCTATCTACAACTCTGTTCAATATAGCACTAGAAAAAGTAATTAGAGACAGCAATGTAAAAAGAACAGGAACGGTATACAAGCATAAAAATCAATGTCTAGCATACGCCGATGATCTGGCTATCCTAACAAGAACAAGAAAGAACCTAGTAGAAGCAATCGGAAGCTTACAAAACGCAGCAAAAGATATGGGACTACAAATCAATGAAAAGAAAACAAAGTACTTGGTAACGGGGAAAATAACAAGGACAGAAGAAAACAATCTAAAAGTAAGAACTAGATATGGAAAAGAAGACGAATTAGAATATGTAAAAAAATATACCTATTTAGGAGTCACAATAACGAATACCGGTGAAGAAAAGATAGAAATACAAGAACGAATGTGGAAGGGATCAAAATGTGCAGGGGCGCTACATAATGTTCTACAAAATAAAAATGTATCACGGAAGACTAAACTACGACTATACACAACGGTGATAAGACCCACTGTGACATACGGAGGAGAATTGTGGAAATTGAACCAAAAAGAAATGGAAGCCTTGGAGATATGGGAAAGAAAAATTTTAAGAAAAATATATGGTGGTCGGAAAGTAGGAGGCCAATGGGAACGTCGAACAAACAGTGAACTACGAGAGTTATATGCAAACCCGAATATAACGAACTATATTAGGGCACAGAGACTTCGCTGGCTAGGACACGTCAATAGAATGTCAGACGACAGAGTAACTAAACAAGTACTAAAAGGAGGAATAGAAGGTAGAAGGAGGAGGGGAAGACCAAGGGCGAGATGGCTACAGGCAGACGAAAAGGACCTTCAAGAAATAGGAATTGGAAATTGGAAACAAAGAACCACAAACAAGAAAGAATGGAGACGAATTTGTTTCGAAGCCATGGGCCAACTGGGCCTGCAGAGCTGATAATATATATATATAAAATATAAAACAAAAATACAACATTCTGAAAACTAAAAATATTAATAAAAAATCTGATGTAGTCAGCACATAACCTCTCGATAATATTTTTTTCTTTTTCTTTATATTCGTCATTTTTTCGCAAATTCCTTTTATATGCTTTTTTACGTATATTCTTTTGTGTTGTTATCTTTTTTTTTATTTTCATAATGATGTACAAATATTTTTGACAGTGGCATACAAATATTTTTGTCAGTGACATTTATGTGTCAATTAGAAAAATTTAAATTTCTTGCCTTGAAGTAGTTTGATCTGAAATTTATTACATCAAATTATTTTATACGCATTACTTTATCTCTAAATCTATATAAGATATAATAATGAATTTATAATTATCGAATAAAGAATTAAAGTTCTTTAATATAAGTATTTACATAAATTCTCGATAAATAATATACAGATGATTTTTTTCTTGTAACTACTACTTCCAGTTGTCCAATTGTTACCAAAACTTAAACAACTCTTCCCATTATTGTTAGAATCCATAGTTAAAAATGTCTTTAGTCTTATAGTATTTGTATAGTATAGTATTTGAGTCTTATAGTAGTTGAGAAATCGTGGATCCAACATCCATACACACATCCATACACACACACACACTCACACACACACACACACACACACACACACACACACACACACACACGCACACACACACATATATATATATATATATATATATATATATATATATATATATACTACACACACACACACACACACACACACACACACACACACACACACACACACACACATCCACACACATACACACACGGACATCATCGTAAAAATTCTAGGGACCTTAAAACGTGCTTATTCACTAAAATCTGGATATGCGATTTTTAGCATGAATTCAAAACCTCTCTTAGCGAGAGGTAAAAACTCTCTGTAATATTGTAAAAAATAAATAAATTTATTCTAAATAGGATTCATTTAAAATGTATGTATCCAAAAGTATTTAAAATCGACAACTAACGGCCATTTTTGATAATATTTTATCATGTGAACAGGTGAACGAACTAATAACATGATGAAGTGTTTTTGAAATACTGAAAATAGAGCAAAGAATATTTCAAAAAGTATTCTATAAAGAAAAACGTAGGGGGTGGTTAAATATTGAGATTATAAAATTAAATTATATTCTTTTAAAATAGTTTTATTTTAGATGAATCGGGATCTATATACCCAGGATTACCAAAGGTCTTTTTGAGCTTAACAAAAGTCATTTCAAAAGATTTTTTTTACCAAAACCTTTGATACCCAATATGTTTTTGTTGGTTAAGGTTAATATAATTGCCGAGACTTCTTGTATTCAATAGCAGTACAAAAGTCTGATATTCTCAAACGGCTTACACTTCAAAAAGTCAATGGAATAAAGCTTTAGAATTGATTTGATTAAGTTAAAATGATTCTACTCCTTTTTTATCCTACGACTATTCATTTCTTTATAGGTGAAAGATAAAGATTTGCCGCAATCAAATAGAATAAATTTCTTTCAATGAAATCCTGAAACCGTCGCGTTACGGCAGAACGGAGTAATATGTCATGTGATAAAATCAGTAAACGAATTTTTTGTACCGATGATCGATGAAGAGCAACGCATTCGTATTATGGGGTATTTTTATTGTGTTTGTCCAGCTGTATCCCCTAAATTGATTTTTGTTAATTTGATACGAATCAGCTCATTATTATCTAATTAATTAATTTGACATATTGTTGCAATCAAATTGAATTTTCCTGGTTTTAATTTGACTTTACACAGTATTGAAGAGAATCATCAGTAATTAATGGTTAATTCAAGATTATTATCATCATTTAATTAAAAAATACATGTATTACAAAATATACAAATTGCGAGGGTTATAATGAAATGAAATTGTTTTTCAAATATTGAAATGAAAATGTAAATAGCAAGTTTTTACTGATTTTTACCTTCCGTCACCTTTAGGTAAGGAAGGTATTGTCTTTGGTCAAAAAATTCGATGATGAGTTTTTAATCAATAAGCACGTTTTAGGGTCCCTAGAATACGAATTTACTATTTTTACGATGATGTCTGTATGTGTGTGTGTGTGTGTGCGCGTGTGTGTGGATGTGTGTGTGTGTGGATGTGTGTGTGTGTGTGTGTGTGTGTGTGTAACAAAATTTTCGTCTGCGATAACTTTAATACTACAGTTACAAAAATTATAATTTTTTTGTATACTTCTTCGTTACATCCATATGAAGAGCTGATTAGATTTTGGTTACAATTGGTCAACCGGAAGTACCATCATTTGAAGATTTTAACAGTTTTTCTTGAAAAAACTATGTTAAATATAATTTTTTCACATTTGATGTTATTATAAATATTAAAGAATATTTTATTATCTATACGATTTGATTGCATTTTATACTTAATATTAAATGGATATAGAGTTAAAAAATTATAAAGAAATTAAATTTCATAAAGTAGCCATAGCTCTGGAAACAGTTACTATATTAAGAAAATTCTGATTGAAAGATGTCAGTGTCAAGTGAAATTGATATAGTGTGTCTGTCTTATAATTTTACTGGAAATATAGGATCTTTTGCTTTCTGTATGGAATTTGTATAAAATACATACAACTGCTTTAAGGTAATGTACAAGAAATAATAATAATAAATCTTTTATTTCTGCAGATACATTACACTGTATATAGAAAACGTCACAAAATAATAATTTTCTGTATGAAATTTGCATAAAATACATGCAACTGCCGGAAGGTAATGTACAAGAAATAGAATATTTAATTTAGCAAGGAACTTTCCGTATGAAATTTGTACAACATACATAGAACTGACGGAAGGTAATGTGCTGGCCACATCAGATTTTTTTATAATGAATAAGTATTGATTTTTGTAGTAACCATTTTCTGCTTTAAATAATATTTTGATAATTATTATTTTAGGTTTCAAAATATTTGTCTTGTAAAATTTTCAGTGTAGCCTGTAATTATTATAAAAGCAAAATTTGAAGGTCATGCAAATATATCTTTTCTTTATAATTAATTTTTTATCTTGTAGCATTTATTAAAAATGGGATCCTGCATCATAACAAAAAATAATAAAATGTACAATTTATCCAAAAAACGATATTCGACTGTGTTGGGGATGGAATTACTAAAGTTTCGGACTAGCAGTCAATATTACAAATTTATTCACACCGACGTTTCGACTATACAATAGTCTTCTTCAGGGCTAGAATAGTCGAATAGTAATAGTCGAAACGGCGTGAATAAATTTGTAATATTGACTGCTAGTCCGAAACTTGTACAATTTATATTTAAAGTATTACTCAATAAATAGCGATTAAGATGAAAAAAAAAACAATTTTTACCTTTCGTCACCTTTAGGTAAGGAAGGTATTGTCTTGTCAAAGGAATAATTTATTCTCTATACGATTTGATTTCATTTTATACTTCATATTCAATGTATATAGAGTTAAAAAATCTAATGTGGGCAGCACATTACCTTCCGTGAGTTCTATGTATTTTGTACAAATTCCACACAGATTTTTTTTTTGCAATGATTCAATATTTCCAGTACAGTCAGTTCTATGTATTTTGTACAAATTCCATACAGAAAGTTTCTTGTAAGATTCTATATAAGTATTTCCAGTAAAATTATAATTCAAACATATTATGTAAATTGCACTTTGACACTGACATTTGTCAATCAAAATTTTCGTTATGTAGTAGATGTTTCTATGTTTATAGCACAGCTGGCTGCTTTGTGAAATTTAATTTCTTTATAATTTTTTAACTCTAAATCCATTCAATATGAAGTATAAAATGTAATCAAATCGTATAGAGAATAAAATATTCTTAAATATTTATAAGAAGTTTAAATGTGAAAAAGTGATAATTAACAGTATTTTTTCAAGAAAAACAGATAAAATCTTCAAATTACGGTACTTCCGGTTGATCAATTATAACCAAAATGTAATCAGCTCTTCATATGGATCTAAAGAAAAGGAATACGCAAAAATTATAATTTTTGGAAGGCGGTATTGGAGTTATGCGATCCGAAAAATCGTCACACACACATACATACATCCATCCATCCACCCATCCATCCATCCATCCATCCATATATACATACATACATACAGACATCATCGTAAAAATAGTAAAATCCTATTCTAGGGACCCTAAAACGTGCTTATTCATTAAAAACGCATCATCGAATTTTTTCACCAAAGACAATACCTTCCTTACCTAAAGGTGACGGACGGTAAAAATTATGAAGGATTTAAATTTCATAAAGAATATACTCTGTTAAGAAAATTCTGATTGACAATTGTCAGTGTCAAGTGCAATTGACAAAATTGTGTTATAAATTTACTGGAAATATATAGAAATTTTTACAAGATACTTTCTGTATGGAATTTGTACAAAATACATAGAGCTGACAAGATAATGTACTGGAAATATGAAATCGTTTGCAAGAAACTTTCTATGTGGAATTTGTACAAAATATATAGAACTAACGGAAGGTAATGTGCTGGCCAAGTCTAAATTTTTAATAATTACTTAGCGAGATATTTGAGGTTTATTGGCAGTGTTACTGTGACGTCACATTAGTGCTATCTTTCTCTCGCTACCTACTATAGAGCTTGTGCTAGAGAAAGATATAGCAATAGGTGTTGCCGTGACGTCATGTTGACATTAAAAATCAAATGCAGTTAAACTAAAAACAATTAAATTTTTTTAATACTACGAATTGCTTCAAAATTAATAGAACTTTCATTTAGATAAAATAACTTTACTTTTATAAATATACACTGGCTTCCATATACATCGCGTACACCTATTTTTCGCTGTATTGAGTTGATCTTGATTTTTAACTTGTCAGTGTCACTAGTGTTAATTAAGATGTCAAAATTAATATAAATTTAAATACATACTTGGTTGTTCTTTGATTTTTTTGAATATATTTGCAATTTAATAGTAGGTAAACTAAACACAATGAAGAAGTAGCTCCATAATAGATCAAATAGTGATGACAGTGACAACATTGTCTGTTTTTATATTATTTACAGTGCTAAAAAATTACAATAACTCGGTTACTTGATTTTTAAAGTGTACGCGATTTTTTGCAAGCCAGTGTACTTTGTAAACAGTAATGTGCGAAATGTAGTCAGCTTAGCCCTATTGTGAACATGGAGGATTTATAACGTGTTAACCAATTGTTTATTTCAATATTTAACAATCAAAGTAAACCGCTTTCTATTATCTTTGGGAACAAACGACATCATTTGGCTGGTGAGTGAAATCATAACCATAAACAAATTTCCATCGTCGGTAAATGAGTTTATAAACGGTAATGCCCTTCCGTGTCCAGTATGACCATCATTTCTCCTCTGGCCCTAATGCTAATGTAACAATATTTGTTATCAGAGATCTGATGTCTCTTATCTGTCGGGAAAAAATCAATGAGTGCATCCCAGTTGGGGCATTATCTTGCTATTTCGCCCGGGAATCGGACGCTATACGTGGATAGGCGATAGTTAAGCGCGGACCCAGCAGACTAATTCAAAGTTGTAGGGAGAGACAACCCGGGATTTAAACTGTATTTAAATCTCATTTAGAAACTATCTATATTTAGAACGTGTGGGTACGCCGAACTTTACTACATTTAGTTGAACTAGTGCTAGTGGATTTATAACAGGGATCGTGTAATGACAATTGAAGTTTATTTGTAATAAGTGTTTGATGAATTTGCATTCTCATTTGCATTCAGTGGAATGATGAATTTTCAAAGTTTCAAACACGATAACTGCATTCTTTTATACTCTTTAAAATATTACATCCCCACGTATGCTAATTTATTTATTTTATTAATATGGTATGAGATCGCGTTCGAAACTGATCGACATCAAACTAAAAAATTATTTCTAATTTCCATATACATAGAACAAAAATCTGATGTGGCCAGCACATAACCTCTCGTCAGATATTTTACCTGGTTGTACGCATAAGACGAAAAATATTTTTAAATACAAATACATATATTCATGTCTCACTACAAAAGAATTCTCACATATCAAAATCTATGGGATATTTTAATATAAATTATGTACAATACATACATTTTCTTTATATTCATTATCCTGAAATTTTCTTTTTCTACTTTCCTTTTCGTTTTCTTTATATTCGTCATTTTTTTCGCAAATTCCTTTTATATTCTTTTGCGTTGTTGACTTTTTTTATTTTCATAATCTTCATAATAATGTATAAATATTTTTGACAGTGACATACACATATTTTTGACAGTGACATTTATGTGTCAGTTACAAACATTTGAATTTCTTGCCTTGAAGTAGTGTGATCTGAGAATTTTTACATCAGATGGACCTTTCCAATTTAACGGCTATCTCTTTCTATCGCTGCAAATAGTAAGAAAATGGCGCGAACAACTGCCAGTTGGGCTGTCAAACGAAACGTCAAAAATATTGCAGTCATTAAAATACCTGTATTCTCAGTGAAAATTTGCATCGTTAGACATTTTACCTTCAATAAAAGCTTTTGTAACTTATTTCGATAAGATTTTTTAAAGTTATCCGAGATATTCTCACATTTTACGTCTAAATGTTTTAGAATCAAACGTCATAGATCTCAGTTGTTCTTACTATGCGCAGATCCCCATTGCGCATATCTTCTATCTCTTTAAATTGGAAAGGTCCATTATTTTATATGCATTTCTTTATTTTATAAATCTGTAGAAGATATAGGTAATAATGAATTTATATTTATCCAATAAAGAATTTAACGTTCTTTAATATAAGTATTTACATAAATTTTCGATAAATAATATTTAGATGATTTTTTTCTTGTAACTACTACTTCCGGTTGTCCAATTGTTACCAAAACTTAATCAACTCTTCCCATTATTGTTAGATTGAGGAATCCGTAGTTAAAAATGTCTTAGGTCTTATAGTATTTGACAAATCGTGAATCCAACATCCACACACACACGCATAGATCCACACACACATACGGACATCATCATAAAAATGTTATAATCGGATTCTAGGGACCTTAAAACGTGCCTATTCACTAAAATCTGGATATGCGATTTTTAGCATGAATTCAATACCTGTCTTAGCGAGAGGTAAAAATCACCCTTGTGGTGTTATTTTCAGTACATCAACAATACAAATATACAGGATGATTGAAAAAAAATCTGATGTGGCCAGCACATGACCTCCCGTCAATTCCATGTTTGACATAGCAATGAGCTTTAAGTAAAGTATCACTTCCAATTGATCGTTTGTAAACAAAATATAATTTGTTGTTCAAATAAATAGAAAAGTCTGTAATACCAAATTTTGGATTATATTTAAAATCTGTTAAGAGCTCCAAATTAAGTACGTCTTCCGGTTTATCATATAGGTATAGTCAAAATCTAATGTTCAAATTATACATGACTTTTAAATACCAAATTATATTTTAATATAGTTTTTCAATAAAAATTGTTATGGGCTTCAAGTAAAGAGTCACCGGTTGTCCAATTTTACCCAAAATCTAGTCAACTCGTGTATATGATAAACCGGAAGTGGTACTTAATTTGGAGCTTAACAGATTTTCGAAGAAAAGCATAATAAAATATAATCCAAAATTTGGTATTACAGACTTTTCTATTTATTGGAACATTGACATTTTTTGACCTCTCTTCATATGTTACCAAAATTACAAATTACCGTTTTTATTAACCCATGGACCCAAAGAAATGAAATTGAGAGAGTGGAGATACGTATATCCAAAGTAAAATAAAATTCTGGAATTTGTTTTTAATAAATTACTATAATGACAAGCGAAACATTAAGATAACGTCCATCATCTATGATTACTGCGCTAATCAATACAGCATCCGTAAAAAACGATAACGTTCCAAAGTGTAACTTCAGAGCAGGGGCGCACACAGGATAATTTTTGGGGGCGGTCCAACTGAGCGCCACCTTAGAGCTAATTTTTAAAATGCCTAAATTAAAAAAAAATTAGCAATTAAATTGATATTTGTTTTCTACAGGAGAAAAATAAACTGTATATGGCAGTTCGGACGACGACAAAACCCCCCATTTGACCGCCATTTTGTCTAGCAAAATAGTGATATCATTGGTTGTTTTTACTGCAAAATGTAAACATTGAAACGATTTATGATTTATATTTAAAATAAACATTTATTTCATTCGCCAACAAATTTGTGATATTTTCCCCATTTGCTACGTTTACAAATCTCTCACCAGATGTCAGCTACTTTATTTTTTTTTCTTCAATATGTATTCTAGGGGCGGTTCGGACCTACAGGACCGCCCCCTGTGTGCGCCTCTGCTTCAGAGAGTTTAAAACAAGGAACAAAAATGAAGACAAAACAGCGTGAACATGCTTATCGATGGCATAATTGCTGATGGATCCGACAGACATGGCGTCTAATTTAATTAGGGCGTCAGTGATTAATGAGTGTGGCTGGTGTAAACACGACCGCTTGAAAGACGGTCATAAAGAAAACTGCTATGGCATCGCTCCCGTGCAGCGAATGCCATCACGGCAGGTGATAACAGGTAATGCATGTCGCAGAGGCAGTGGCAGTGTCGCGAAACGAACTGACAAATTAATCTAATCATGTCAGCGAAGGAGTTTGCAAATAGGGGAGGAAACGGCAAAGGGCGCTTTTCTTTTTCTCTAGCAGACAGCTAATGAACTCAACATGATGTGTTTCTTCTTTACCCCCTGGAGTTCCAAGAAAATAGGGGCTAATGCATCGGAATTTTTCATTCCTGGTGTTTCATTAAAAATTTATATCTAAATTGGACTACATTTGCAAGATGTTACTACATTTGCTGCTTTCTTAATACGCAAAAAAGAACGTAGTTCAGGGGCGCACACAGGATTTATTTTTAGGGGCGGTCCAATTGACTTTTTTAAAAATTGGGTGAGGGGGAGGTGTATCTAATTTCGGTTTTTTACTTCACTACATGCGAGTTATATTATAAAATATAAAAGCTGGTATATCACATACAGGGCTTTAAATGGTAAAATCTTAATGTGTGGTTATTTGCTCCCCTAATTATTTTAGAGCAAAATTGTATTTAGGTTTTCGCTACAGATAAAAATATTACATCCGAACATGCTATTGTTTATAATTTTTCAGTTTCCGGAACCGTAAAAATAGTCGAAAAGAATAACATTTTTGTAAAAATCATTGATGCCATGGAACAAAAATTTAAACAAAACCGCAAACATATGTCATAGATTGTCGTTTAACCTTATTTTTAAAACGAGGAAAATGGAAACATTTTTACTGTAGTGGGTGACAACAATGTAATAGTTGATTGCAACAATGTAGTTGGACGAGAACGAAATTTAAGATTTCTTAAAAGTTTAACGTAAAGAATCTCTGACAGATGTTTGCGCGTTTGTTTAAATTTTTGTTCCATGGCATCAATGATTTCTGCAAAAATGTTATTATTGATTTCGACTATTTTTGCGGTTCCGGAAATTGAAAAATTATAAACAATAGCTATTCGGATGCAATATTTTTTTCTGCAACTAAAATCTCAATATAATTTTGCTCTCAAATAATTAGGGGTGCAAATAACTGCACATTAAGATTTTATCATTAAAATACCTATGCTGCGTCGTCCAAGTCAGCACTCTGTATATATAAATTTGAATAAATAAAAATTATAGTACAAAACAATAAGCAGGAAATTAAAAATTGTATACACTAAATACTACAATATCAATTTTTTTATTACCTTTTTGTTTGTCTGAGAATCTTTTATTTTTCCTTATTTTTATTAAAATATTTCATTTATTGCAGTAGTGGATAACCATAATCGTATGCTTTATATTAAGGTGGCAAGTGTTCTAGTCCTATAAATATTTTATTTTTCTATAGTTAAATTACAACGACGGCGAATTTGCCTGTTTTTTTTTGCAAATGAAATGCTTATTTTTCTTATACATCTATTTGTCAAATTCTAGGGGCGGTCCAGACCTACTGGACCGCCCCCCTGTGTGCGCCCCTGACGTAGTTGTATCTTTGCCTTCCACTACTCTAGGTACGATTTTAATCCTTTAGCACGAAGTATAATATGTAAGGAGTGGATTGAGGTTAGAAAAAACGTCATCCATAATGTAACAGGCGAGTGAAGAGAGAGATAGATATAGATAGGCCGCGTTAAACACACGACGTATAGGCGGTGTGCACAAAAGTAGTCAGCGCCGACAGCGGACAAAAATGACCAAAATGGTTACTCATTGAAACATAGCAAGGTTATGTTTTAAGTCAGAATAATTTTGCAATTTCTATTTTATAAAATATTTGCATTAAATGCGAATGACAGGATGCCAAATATTATGTGATGCATTGGAAGATGTAATAATTCTCACAAAATTACCGATTGAAGTATCAAATTTTATAAATTTCCTAGAAGATTATATGAGGAACAGATGTTTTAGAAAATAACTTTTTCTTCTACTAACGTGAAAAATTCATTTAGGTATACATATTTTCTCATTGTAAAATATGCTTATCGTATGAATAAAATTCCAACAATAGTCGTCTGATTGCAATAATGAATTATATAAAAATGTGTTTCTTAAGTTAATATTTGAACAAAATATAATAACAAGAAGCAGAAAATTGACAAAATTGTATAATACTTGCAGTTGTATGAAATAGAAGTCTATTTTTGACATAATTCGTCTATTTATTATAGATTTTATACGTGTAATGTTAATGTTAAAGGTAAAAATTCACATGGTTCGTATTTTTCGTGTATTTTTTTTCCGAGCTTGTGCAACTGATTCCACTTAGAGCCTGATATATTCTCAATGAAGAATCTTCTTCATTTATTGCGAATATAAAAGAAAGATGCTAACATCATACACAGATAACCTGATATGTAGAAATATTTTTCTTTCCAATCATTCAAATTTTCCAACTTTTTAATCTCAATTTCCATGTATTGTGCATCTTGTAACATTTAACTAATATTATAAATTATAATATAAATTTAAATATGATAAAATGGTTTACAGAAATCACATATTATGAGAAAAATTATATTTTCTGCCACAGTACCTTCGATGGTATTTTGACTTTTTTGATTGTCACATCACATATATAGCATTTTAAATATTTTATTTTTATTTAATTATATTACTCAAAATTGATTATAAAATGGGCCTTAAAAATCAATTTACTTTCACCACACATGTAAATAGTACGTACGTCGAATTGCAGACTACAATGTTTCGCATTGATTTTGGACGGATGATGGAAGACGGATCACTATTTTTTTTGGGAACGATATTTATCCGCGTTTGAATTTATTTTTGATATTATTCACCGTCACATGTGACACATTCAAAGCAGTACAAACTCTCTAAAATATAATAATATTCAGAAATAAGTGAATAAGAAATAAAGAACTGAGATCTGTCATGTGAAAACAAACCTCAAAATATAATATTTACATCTTCTACAGACGAGTATGCAATATGCATGTATTTTATTAACTCTGATATTTTTTAACAACATTTTCATCCTTACATTTTTGATTTTATAATGTAATGATCTTATTTTCCAACTGTACTTTAACTATCCCTGATGATGATTCATTTGGAATAGAAACGTAGGAAAGTTAATTAAATTACTATTTAATAAACACTGTTTACCACGACTGCATTATTTCTCATCATCCCTATAATTATAACTTTCTATGTTCTGTGAACCTAATAAAGTCATTATAGAAACCAATGTGTTATGGAGAAAAAGATCACAAATTTACTTATCTGTTTTGAATTTATACAAAAGTTAAAAAAATCAGTAATTTTGATGTTTAGAATAAATTCCAAACTCTGGTTAACTCATATAGAATAATGGATGCATAAATTCTCCAAATAATGAAGTTTGAAAGCGTTCAAATAAATATTTTCACTTTAAAAAATACATCAACTTCGAAAATTCGTTGGAGTTAAAAAGAACATCAAGTTGAAAGGAAAAGTTACAAAGAAAACCAAGTTAAACAATTTTTCTGTATGCCAAACCAATATTCCAAAATTGTATTTATCCTTGAACGCAATTTCGATGAAAAGTTCTTTACAACAAAAACAATATCAAATTTCTCGATAATTCACAGCACTCGTTGATTTTACAGAGGATATGTGAAGGTTATTTATGTATGTTTATTATATTTACATTTACGCTAACGTTCGGAACAACTAACACATGAAACACACTGGGTGCATTCGACCCGCGTAATCCCGAGTTAGGACTTTCTGACTCGTGGTTGTGTTGTTTACCAACTTCAACCAACTTTCAAGATATATGGTTTTGACTTTGTTGACTAATTACATTGCCTTCTATGAATTTCTAGTCCGTAAATAGGCTACGCAATATCCACGATACAAATAATGAATTTCAACAATTTTTTTTAGTCTTTACTGCACTGTGCAGACAGCCGCAAAATAGTGAACTGTCGCACATGTGCAGAAATGGACCAGACGGAATCTAGCGGCCACTTTTCTAACATAACCTAAAAAAATCTGATGTGGCCAGCACATTACCTTCCGTCAGTTATGTATTTTGTATAAATGTCATACAAAAAGTCCCTTGCACCTTCCATACATAAAGTTTCTAGCAAAAGATCCTATATTTCCAGTAAAAATATAATACAAACATATTGTCAATTGCACTTGACACTGACACCTTTCAATCAGAATCTTCTTAATATAGCAGCTGTTTGCAGAGTTATAGCATAGCTGACTAATATATGATATTTAATTTCTTTTTAATTTTTTAACTCTATATCCATTTAATATGAAGTATAAAATGCATTCAAATCGTATAGAGAATAAAATATTCTTTAATATTTATAATAACATTAAATGTGAAAAAATCTGATGTGGCCACCACCAAACCTCCCGTTATTTAATTTTTATTAATTTAAATATACATACTTACATATTTAGTTATTGCGGAAACTGTATTAAGATCCATTCCATAACTATGGTTCTATTTACTATTTTCTTTTTAAAACATTACTATTATTCATTTGAAATGATTAGTTCTTTGACAGTGACACTTATTTGCCAGTTACATACATTTGAGATATGAACTGTGTAACCAAGGAGTTTTGCTTGTTTAAAACGTGGTCATTTGCCAAAATCACGATGTGCGATTTTTAGCACGATCCCTATATCTCCCTTACCAAGGGTAGCGGGAGATAAAAATGATAGTTAACATTGTTTTTTCAAGAAAAACTCTTAAAATCTTCAAATCAGGGTACTTCCGGTTGACCAATTATAACCAAAACATAATCAGCTCTTCATATGGATATAACGAAGGAGTATATGAAAGAATTATAATTTTTGGAATTGTAGTATTCGAGTTATAGCAGGCGAAAATTTTGTCACACACACACACACACACACACACCCACATACCCACACATACACATACAGGGTGTTAATTAAAATGCGGGCCATAGGCGTTTAACATGGAAAATCAGTTTTTCCTTGCGCAAAAGTTCCCAATTAATTTTAAACAAAAGTGTTTCAAATAAAAGTTGTAGATAATTAAATTATACACCAGCCACTAAACAGATATTATTTTGCATGTTTAGTAACCTGTAAAATCCAAATTGAAATTCTATAAATATTGCTCATTTGTAGTGATAGCCATGGAATTTAAACAAAATTACAAAGAAATGCATAGCGTTTGAACTATCAGAAATTCGCTTTTCAAATAAAAATTACTGATAATTATATTCTATCCTTAAGTCCTTAAAAATATTTTGTTTTTATAATCTACATTTAAATTATTGCTTAGATTTTATTTATTTTTATTTTGTAACCTGCAATATCGCAATTCTGACAATTCAAAAGACATGCATTTCATTGTAATTTTGTTTAAATTTCATGGCTATCACTACAAATAAATAATATTAATAAAATTTCAGAATTGTATTTTACAGGTTACTAAACATGCAAAATAAAATTGTAAAAAGTATTGCTGGTGTAGAATTTAATTCTCTACAACATTTATTTGAAACATTTTTTTAAAAATTAAATAGAAAGTTTTGCGCAAGGAAAAACTGATTTCCCATGTTAAATGCCTATGGCCCGGTTTTTAATTAACACTTAGTATACACACATATAGACATTGTAAAAATAGTAAAATCGTATTCTAGGGACCTTAAAACGTGCTTATTCATCAAAAACACACCACCCAATTTTTTAACCAAAGACAATACCTTCCTTACCTTAAGGTGACGGAAGGTAAAAATACATTCGATTTTTTAAATCAAGTTTTAAAATATACTAGTATACAAAAATTAAGATTCTTATAAAGAAAAAATCTGATGTGGCCAGCACATTACCTTCCGTCAGTTCTATGTATTTTGTACAAATTTCATACGGAAAATTCCTTGCTAAATTAAATATTCTATTTCTTGTACATTACCTTCCGGCAGTTGCATGTATTTTATGCAAATTTCATACAGAAAATTATTTTGTGACGTTTTCTATATGCAGTATAATGTATCTGCAGAAATAAAAGATTTATTATTATTATTATTAAATTAAATATTCTATTTCTTGTACATTACCTTAAAGCAGTTGTATGTATTTTATACAAATTCCATACAGAAAGCAAAAGATCCTATATTTCCATTAAAATTATAAAACAGACACACTATGTCAATTCCACTTGACACTGACAACTTTCAATCAGAATTTTCTTAATATAGTAGTTGTTTCCACAGGTATGGCTACTTTATGAAATTTAATTTCTTTATAATTTAACTCAATATCCATTTAATATTAAGTATAAAATGCAGTCAAATCGTATAGAGAATAAAATATTCTTTGATATTTATAATAACATCAAATGTGAAAAAAATATATTTAACATAGTTTTTTCAAGAAAAACTGTTAAAATCTTCAAATGATCGTACTTCCGGTTGACCAATTGTAACCAAAATCTAATCAGCTCTTCATATGGATGTAACGAAGAAGTACACGAAAAATTATAATATTTGTAACTGTAGTATTAGAGTTATCGCAGACGAAAATTTTGTTACACACACACATCCACACATACACACACACACACACATACAGACATCATCGTAAAAATAGTAAATTCGTATTGTAGGGACCCTAAAACGTGCTTATTGATTAAAAACTCATCATAGAATTTTTTGACCAAAGACAATACCTTCCTTACCTAAAGGTGACGGAAGGTAAAAAAATCTGATGTGGCCAGCACATTACCTTCCGTCAGTTGCGTCAGTTCTATGTATTTTGAACAAATTTCATACGAAAAGTTCCTTGCTAAATTAACTATTCTATTTCCTGTACATTACCTTCCGGCAGTTGCATGTATTTTATGCAAATTTCATATAGAAAATTATTATTTTGTGACGTTTTCTATATACAGTGTAATGTATCTGCAGAAATAAAAGATTTATTATTATTATTATTTCTTGTACATTACCTTAAAGCAGTTGTATGTATTTTATACAAATTCCATACAGAAAGCAAAAGATCCTATACCTATTTCCAGTAAAATTATAAGACAACCACACTATGTCAATTTCACGTCTGAAACTATCTCACCTTAAGTTAAGGTCATAAGTCTTGAAAATACCTCGGCATTGGATAATTGCTGTAGTTCGAGCACGCAAAGCGAGCACTGGAATACCGGGACGCAACGTATTAAGCGGATATTAAAGGCTTTGTGGGAATGTTAATAAAATGATTCATTGCAGACCTACCTCCACGCAAACTTAAATATACTGCACAGGCAAGGAAAAACTCTACACGCGTATCCATGTGTTAAAAGCTCTTTTACATGCGCAAAAATATGCTGTTAATTAATCCCTAGATTACTCTTCTTATTCCTTTCATATTATTTCTACAATAATTCGCTGAATTATGCATACAGCTTCAAAAATGTTTACAAACAACTTGTTTAGTTTTTGTCCTAGGGATTTAGATGTTTATGCAAATTGGAGGGTTGTGTCTCTGAGTATCTGCAGAGATTTAATTTAGAATTATTTATTTTGTCACATTTACATTGATGCATAATATTTGAATTTAATACAGCAGCATTAAGCAACCTTTGATTTTCTAATCCTAATTACTGGTTGCAGTTTTTTTATACTTATAGATATTATGGTCTACGTATATAAAGGCAAATTGGAAATGTTCAATATCAACAATGAAAAAAACAAACTTTTATTTAACGAAACAAATCTCATTAATAAATATAAGGCCTTGAAGTTCCCCTATTATTTATTTACTTTTATTGACGTTTTGAGCAAAATCCGCTCATCTTCAGCAACTATAAAAATCATGTTTTATATATATATATATATATATATATATATATATTTATTGGCTTGGAAAAAATAAAGTTCCAAAATGTGTCAAAACCCAATGCTATTTAAATGGGATAAATCAAGTGCATATATATATATATATATATATATATATATATATATATATATATATATATATATATATATATATATATATATATATATATATATATATATATATACTAGAATGAACCAAGAATATGTAGACAAAATTTGAAGTCCCAATCATTATTCTTAAGATAATTATAGATGGTAAAACTATCGCACAAAAGCCCAAATAAGCTAGATAAAATAGTCTTTATTGGGGCCCCCACATATTCTCGGGTCACTTTAGTATATATTCCAATATTGAGTAGATTTTTTAAACCTCTTATTACCATAATTTTTTTACCTCCCGTTACCCTTGGTAAGGGAGGTATAGGGATCGTGCTAAAAATCGCTTATCGAGATTTTGGTAAATAACCACGTTTTAAGGCCCCTTGAATCCAATTTTAACATTTTCACGATGATGTCTGTGTGTATGTGTGTGTGGATCCTCCACTCTAACTCAAATACTATCATTCAGAAAATTTTAAAACCTATATTTCGAATTTTTTAATGGAAATAACCCGTTAGATTTTGGTGAAAATCGGATAACCGGAAATGGCACTTTACTGGGAGCTCAAAATAGTTTTTCTTCGAAAAATACCTTTAAATGTTATTTTTTCGAGATTAATGTTATTATAAAAATTAAAGATTATTAAATTTACTATAGATTTGCATTAATACTTTTTCTATGTATTTTATGGACAAATTTATAAAATTATCTATAATTTAAATCCCAGACAAAACAAATAAAACGCAATTATTCAAATGTATGTAACTGACAGGTAAATGGCACTATCAAAGAACTAATCATTTCAAAATAATATTAGTAACGTTTTAAAAAGAAAAAAGTAAATAGAAGAATAGAAAAGGAATTCAATACAGTTTCCAGCATAAGTAAATATGTAGGTATGTATTTAGATTAATAAAAATTTACGATTCGCGAAAATGTTTAAGCTAATCCTCATTTTTCGATTAGTGAATTCTATTCTATCCCAGTATTTAAAATATAATTTTCATTTTATTATAGCTCCGGTGGCTCAATGTTTAGATCAACATGTCATGAGTGCCCTAAGGCATGGATGTGTGTGAATGTGAACCCACTCTGTAATTGGGATTTAATCCTGTTGAGGGGTTTAAAAAAAGGTAGTTACTTGGATTAGATTAGACTATATTTTAAGAAATAAACTGTCAAAATTTGAGTAAAATTCGCTAATCCAAAAATAAGGATTAACTTAATCCATTAGTATATAACTGTCTTGTCGGACTTCTTTCGTCACTTGGTTTATTTGGCCTCTAGCGTGGTTTACATGTCGGGTAACCTTGTAAACTGAGTCTCCCTCCTTGTTGCTTAAACTCGGCCTCTAGCGTGGTTGACACGTCGGGTAACCGTGTTTAAGACAGTACTATCCCCCTTGCTCCTGAAGATGCCCCATATGACTGCGGGCGAAACGTTGAGCTCTGACTCAAAATATGACACAGTCCATTCCCGGAAAACGAATATTTCTCATAACTTAATCCAATTACCAATTTAAAACCCTGGCCCTGCAATTGCTGTTTGTCATTAATAAGAATAATGATTCAAAATGACACATTCAAACTATATTATATCTCTAATAACACGATTATTGTATTTGATTTTGATAATAAACAAGTAACAGGAAACAAAAACCAAGCAGTAGTTATTTCATTAGGGCTCTTATTAAATAGGTCGTAGAAAAAAGTGCAATCCAATTTGTAGTAGACAGTTGTAAGGTCGGGAACAAGACGTTTGTATTATGTTGTAGTGTAGGGAGAGTCTGGAAGAATTCCCATGACACTGTACCGTAACCCAACTTGTCAGCGCGGTAGCTACACGCTACTTAATTACACTACACTGCTTCGGGTTAATTGTTCGACATTTTCATTACGCCCGAGGTTTATGCTGATCCTCAAAGACCAATGAATAATTCCTGATGTCTCCGGCGCAAATTATTTCCAGATTAAAGAAAAATTTTAAGCTAACTTTTTGTTCGTTTAATAACTCCTCTTACCATAAGCCGACTCGAAAGAAGTTGACGATAAGAGCCTTTTAATTTTTATAATCCCCTTTAATTTTAATTTATTTCCAAGATGTTCCGGCAGAAGTTAGGCAAGTGACGCAGGGTCCACAAAGGGCGGGTCACATCAGCACACGCTTCCGAAGTTGGCCAAGCAGGAGGCTGGAGACGTCTGTGCTAGTGCTACGCTCGGCCGAGCCTGCAGATCAAACGGATTGGAGCTTGAAGGCCATTTCGCAAGACGGCCAAGCTAACTCAACTCCTGCAAACTCGGCCCAAGATGGGATTTTGCTGCTGAAAAGCAGAACACTATAATATTTAGCCCTTTTTTTACTTATACCGCATATAAAAACGAAAAATAAACGATTCTAGTGACAAATTTGTGTCTCTTAATCATTTTTTAACTTATTAAAATAATTGAATTTAACATTTTGAAATGAAATGGGTCGATTCTAAATAACAAAATTTTATATAAGAAGAAAAAACAATTTAATTGCTCGATTTTCAGAGTTTTTCTTTTGTCAGTCAGTTAGAAATACATTAAAACAAATTCCCTAAGAGACTAGTACACAGGGTATTATGTAAGTAACGTGCCATACGTTATCACTTAATAAACAAGGTTGCAATGTATCGCAATCTACAATAATTTCTTTTCTAATGTGCTTGTTGCAATGGGCTACTTGCGTGCCTTTTTTTTATTTAATATTTTTGAAGAGCCGATAAAAACTTGTTGCCCATATTTTTTCTTTTAACAAAATTTTCATTAATTGGCCAGAAAAAAATTAATGAAATTTGAATATTTAAATTGCCGCCATATATGATGTAGAATTACGCCGAACCAATGAATAGCCGTAAAACCATAGCATCGGTACGCCCCATAGCAACGGCGTGTGGGGGAATTTAAACATGACAGATCACCTTTTTGACGTTTGAGCAATAGTTTGGGGGTTAATATTTTAGTTTATCATTCTAATCTTGTATGAGTATAAGCTAAGTTAAAATCCTTTAAATCGAAATATGTAATAAAAGTAAAAGAAACCACGCAAATTGCAAATAATAAACAAAGAGACAATTAGAGAAAAATGAACTAATGTCAAATTCAAATCAACACTCGCACGCCATCTACAGGTTACATACTTAAATATGATTTCCTTTCTCCAGTTCAAAATAATGACGTCACAAAAAATGTGCTTTCGTAATTTACTAAAAGAACATATAATTTTTTTAAATAAAATTGATATTTTCACATAATTTTCAATATAACTTTAGGTATATACTGATAAATATCGGATTTTCAGTACCACGCAAGTAGCCTATTGTAAAATTACTTCAAGTCATAGGCGCCGAAAGCATGGGTGCTCTGGGTGCGCAAGCACCCATACCAAATTTGTAATAGGTGCGGAGTACCCATATAAATTACTCAGATATTGATGTTTTTTTTTTATTCAAAATTATTAGTTAAACGCAATTTCTGAATTACCGAGTTAAAGATGAAAAAAGTCAAATACCAATTGTTATCTTTATACCTTTCTATGACCATGTGCATTATTTGTTACAAATTTGCAATAAATCCTTATTTAGTCGCAGCTTGTGCCTATGCCTATCTATTACGCGCTTTACGCCGCGTCAGCGGAACTCAGTTTGTTATTAAAATGTATGACGTTTGGACATAGCGATTTAGTTGCACCATTGAGTAAGTAATTACATTGAGTGCGTCACTCAATTTTTTTTAACCACCAAGTAAGAAACGAGGAACAAAACAAACCAAAATTGCACAAATGCGCAAAAAGAGCTTTCAATCGTCACTCTCGCAATTATTCAAAATATAAAGGCAAAGCAAATTTTTTAAGCGTGGGTCAAGTTAGCGCTGTTACGTGGATGTGTAAAAAGTAAGAAGGGAGTTGGTAGGTGTTTTGGAGTTTGGGGATTCCCAGAGTTTCTTTATTTATTGCCAGGGTTGCGATTGGTGAAACTGAAATTCTACTAACATTTTAAATCAAAATTTACTAAAATCACTTGAATATTTTATTATTTAAAAAAATTATATGATACATATAAAATATACAAAAAAAAACGGCCACATTGGCTATACCCTAGTTTTGGATTACGGTACTAGATTTATGAGGTATGATGAAATGCGAGCACAACATATATTTTCTGCAAGAATCATATCTGTCTTTATCTAACACATACTATCTCTCTCGGAGTGTTTCTTTTATATCCAGTACTCAGCACGCATGGTACCCAGTCACATTACCGCCAATGCCAGCTATCATATTTTCGTGAAACTAACTAAGTGGGTAATATTTTAATATTTCAACAAATATCTATAATTAGAAAAAAATACGAAATTATGAAATTGTACTAGATTTCGAAGAGATGTACTAAAAATCTGAGAATCCAGTTCACTTGGCATTAGGCCCTTGTCTAGAGTACCCATACATATTTTCAAGAACCGGCGCCTATGCTTCGAGATGGACCAAATCATTTATTAGAATAAAGAATTATTTAAAAATCACAGTAGTTTTGATGAAAACAACAACACTTTTTAATTATGAAGGTTTGAAGTCGGAGGTGGTACATGGAATAATGGCCACTGTTTTGGTGTACTCCGTAAACCAAATGCATGTCGGTGTATTCATTCTTGGTTAGTGAAAGTAACAGCATTTCTAAATATTTAAGTATTATACCAGTTATTGCAAATTCAACGTCATTTAAGAAAACCAACAAATATTGTGTTTTGGTACAACTTGATTTTTATATTTTAATTTATTAAATAGCTGGTTCGTAAATGCAAAAGTGATTCATATTCTTAATAGAATTTATAAATAGTCATCTAAAATACAACAATCTAAGATCTTTTTAATTATTCTTATATATATTGTGAAAAGGTCATTGCAGTTTTGAATAGAATACAGCCATTAATATGAAAAACATATGAACATTATGAAAAATGAAAAAAATGGATTATCTGTTTTAATAACGCAAGTTTGTGCGGCAATGGCAACTAAATGTCGGAGTCGTGTTATTGGAAATGAGCTTTCATTGAATGCATATCGGGTAATTGAATGTGTTCGGTATAGAGGCAGCAGCCGCAGGCCATGTGGCTTCTGGCTCCTTTAATTAGATTCTGGAACCTGATTCGCTGTTAGCAAGAACTCAACAACGCAATTCACCAAATTTATATCTTTATATCTACCTCATTATACACAAAAACAAACAATGCCATTGTGAAACATAATATCATTTTGCAAATGCTGAATTTAAAAATAAAATTACTGTATTGTATACACAAAATAATTTACAAAAGTAATAAGGTATATCTTTCGGTCGAAGAGTTTCTAACAAATAATGATATAAACAATGAAGTAATGATTATAAACAATTTTTTCCCACTCCCGATATCCTAAGTATGTTATTAGGACGCTGTTTGTAGGGATGTACCTATGTTTATTTTACAGTCAAGGTGTCGGTTTCTATGAACGACGGGATGTAAGTAACTATCTTACATCTACAGCTACCTTCTTACTCTGAAATACCAACAGTTAAGGTGCATTCACAAATGAAAATTAGGTTTAGATTTATGGTTTATTATTTAGATTGAAAGACTTTGGCCGCATATTATGTAATGACTCTATTCACACTTCAGAATTTATGGTCTCTAAATCCAAATCATAAAGTTAAACATTGCAAGATCCAAACTTTAGGTTTATGATTTAGTTTGACGTCACAAACTTCACCAATGAGAACGAGTCTGAAATGATATAGATATGTACACCCATCTATATTTATTATCCACTTGGAGGATTCGGCTTTTTAAACAAATGCGAGAAGAACATGGAGACTGTTGTAACTTAATTGCTGAAATATAACCAATAATGCCAAGCGAATGACAGTTTCACGGCGCACAGGTGTCTTGGTGAGTACTGCTCTATCGATATTTTAATCTTGTTTTTGAAGCATTTACACAGATATCTACATATCAAAACTAATTTTCAGGTAATTTAAACTTACATTTATGAATGACTAAAGGTACATTAACAAATGAAAATTAAGTTTAGATTTATGGTTTATACTTTAGATTTAAAAACTTTGGCGCATATTATGTAATGACTCCATTGACATTTCAGAATACAGGGTCTCTAAATCCAAATCATAAAACTAAACATTGCAAGGTCCAAACTTTAGGTTTATGATTTAGTTTGACGTCACAAACTTCACCAATGAGAACGAGTCTGAAATAATATAGATATATACACCCATCTTTATTTATTATCCACTTGGAGGATTCGGCTTTTTAAACAAATGCGAGAAGAACATGGAGACTGTCATAACTTAATTGCTGAAATATAACCAATAATGCCAAGTGAATGACAGTTTCACGGCGCACAGGTGTCTTGTTGAGTACTGCTCTACCGATATTTTAATCTTGTTTTTGAAGCATTAAGCTTACATTTATGAATGACGTACTTAAACATAAATAAATACCATAAACCTAATTGTCATTTGTGAATGCACATTTACTTAAACCTAAACAAAAACCATAAACTTAATTTTTATTTGTGAATGCACCTTTAGATATTTGAAATTTGTGTCAAATATGAGCTCGTTCTTATTATTTATGATTTGATTTTAATTTCTTTCTAATTTCCTAATTTCATAAATATTTCCATTTAAAAATTACTACTGGCGGGTCAAATGTGATGACTGCGTTTTTTTACCTCCCGCTACCCTTGGTAAGGGAGGTATAGGATTAGTGCTAAAAATCGCATATCGAGATTTTGGTAAATGACCACGTTTTAAGGTCCCTATAATCCAATTTTAACATTTTCACGATGATGTCTGTTTGTATGCATTTGTGTATGTGTGTGTGGATCCTCCACTCTAACTCAAATAGTATCATTCAGAAAATTTTGTAATCTTGTATTTCGAACTTTTTCTGTATTGAAAATAGCCCATTACATTTTGGTGAAAATCGGATAACCGGAAATGACACTTTACTAGAAGCTCAAAATAGTTTTTCTTCGAAAAATACCTTTAAATGTTATTTTTTCGAGATTAATGTTATTATTAATTAAAGATTAGTAAATTTTCTATCGATTTGCATTAATACTTTTTCTATATATTTTATGGATAAATTTATAAAATTATCTATAATTTAAATCCCAGAACCTACACTTTAAATAAACAAAACGCAGTTATTCAAATGTATGTAACTGACAGATAAATATCACTATTAAAGAACTAATCATTTCAAAATAATAATAGAACAATAGAAAAGGAATTCAATACAGTTTCTAGCATAATTAAATATATAGGTATTTAGATTAATAAAAATTAACGATTCGCTAAAATATTTAAGCTAATCCTCATTTTTGGATTAGTGAATTCTATTCTATTCCGGTATTTAAATTTTAATCTTCATTTTATTATTGTTCCGGTGACTCAATGGTTAGAGCGACGCCTCATGTCATGAGTGCCCTCGGGGCTCTGGGTTCGAATCCCACTAAGGTATGGATGTGTGTGAATGTGAACCTACTCTGTAATTGGGATTTAATCTTGTTGAGAGGTTAAAAAAAGGTAGTTACTTGGATTAGATTCGACTATATTTTAAGAAATAAACTGTCAAAATTAGAGTAAAATTCGCTAATCCAAAAACTTAATCTTTTTTGTGACTCGGGCTGTAAATGGCGGGAGGTATTGCGTTGGCCACAACAGACTCCTTTGTTTGAATATATCAATATTCGACGGTATTTGTATAAAAATTATAGTTTTGTTTTGTCTTCTAAACTTATACTTCACATTAAGAAAATACAAATTAACTCCTTACAAAATAATGTCCATCTCCCGAGAAGTAAGTTACCAAGATCTCTAACAAACCTTTTTCTTCCCCAAACTTAATTGAAAAGGTGGCAACTTCACCATTTCGCACTAGCCGAATCTTGTCCAAGGTCCGCACAAACAAGTTCAGTTTTCCCCTTTACGTTTATAGGTCCGACACTCGTCAATATCGACGTGTTCTCGCACTACCCTGAACGCAAAAAACAAATCCCAGATCATCGGCGTTTTCACGAAGTATTAGACACAGCTCACGCACGGTCGCGCAAGGCCATGGAATGTGACGTCACATCTGTTTGCTTCCAGGACCAAAAGGCCTAGAGGAAAAGTTGAGAAGGTTCAATCTGAAGTCGATATCAAATATGAATATGTTTCCTTATGTCACCGGAAAAGTTTGGAGATGTTCCGGTGATGTGATGCAAAATAATCTTCTCGAGGAGCAACAGATGATATTATTCTTTTCAACATTATAGTTTTATCATTTATTTTTAACTTTGGGCATTAGTTTTTGCATCAACCGCAAGTACTTGCTTTGTAATTCATCTTAATAATGTCAAGATCCAAAACGGTATAAATAAAATAACGAAGGGTAATTTAAAACGAATAATCACTGTCTAATGTGATTTTCCTTTCTTTATCTTGATTGAAAACTGTGTCTGTTAAATACGTTACACTTTTTACATGCAGCTACTCTGGGTTTATTTATACGAATCTGGAGTGGGATCACGTAAAAGTGTAAACGATATTCGATTCCTTAGCGATCACGTAAAATTAGTCACTCACTACATTCTCATTTTTGGTTATTTCCGTAAAGTGACTGAACGTTTTTGATGTATAGACAGATGTATATTGGTCGTATTTATTTGAGAACCAATCATGAACTGACCTCTAACTAACCTTGGTTACTTCGAAATAAATGATACAGTTCTGACATTTGGTGGTTAATTCGAAATCACATTATTTAATCCCATCATTGGTAGTATAATAGGCTCTTTTTAACCCGATTTTGTTTGTATAAACCACTCCATGTTCAATCCACATTTATCAATTTCTAGAAACAAATAATGAACGCAACTGTTTACAAAGAGAAAATAGGCGGGTTGGACTGGGTCTACTAATCGAGTATATCTGCTGGGGAAGTTGTCAGTTCAGGATCAGTTCTGAGTTACTTAAAATGTGCGAACTAAACACAACTAACCTCCAAAGTTACTCGAAAAGTTCCAAATAAATAAGACCATAGACAGGTGTTTTTATAAAAATATAGTATTGACAGATCTCATTAAAAATTTAGTCTTTGGCTTTTATTTCGTTCCTAAAAGCAATGCTACAAGAAATGAAAAAGGACACAAGTGAAATTATCAATTCTCGTAGTGATAGATGTCATGTCCCATATAATTTTGCTCCTTTTAATATTCCAGAAGAACAAATATGATGTGGCCAACACAATACTTCCGGCCATTTAATGATTATTAATTTAAATATGCATATATAGTTACATATTTACTTATAATGGAAACTGTATTAATTTCCATGCTACGTAACTATGGTTCTATTTACTATTTTCTTTTTAAAACATTACTATTATTAATTCTACATTATGAGTTCTTTGACAGTGACATTTACCTGTCAGTTACATACATTTGAGATATGAACTGTGTAACCAAGGAGTTGTGTTTATTAAATCGTAGGCTCCGGGATTTAAATTATAGATAATTTTATAAATTTATCCATAAAATATACAGAAAAAGGATTGCAAACCTGTAAAAAATTTAATAATCTTTAATTTTTATAATAACATAATTCTTGAAAGAATAACATTAAAAGGTATTTTTCGAGCTTCAAGTAAAGTGCCGTTTCCGGTTATCTGATTTACACCAAAATCTAATGACTTCTTCTTATATAAGAATAAGGTAGAAATACAAGGTTTTAAAATTTTCTTAATGATAGTATTTATACATACACACACATATACACACACATACGCACAAACAATCGTGAAAATGTTAAAATTTGATTCTAGGATCCTTAAAACGTGGTCATTTACCAAAAACTCGATAAGCGATTTCTAGCACGATCCCTATACCTCCGTTACCATTTTTTAGTAGGCAAAATCAAAAGAAATTAATATTCTAGTAGACTTGTTACACTTGGTGATAGTTTTGTTATAAAATAATTAATTCATTTTTCTTTCAAATCTTTCTTTATGTGTATTTAGTGATGTGTCATTCATTTTGAACGACTCACTTTAGTGAGTCATGAACGAACGGCTTTTTAGTTCACCTCTGCGCTCGTTTTCGCCATCAGCCATCGTTCACGTGCTGTGCTCTTTAGCACACTAGCACAGATGACTCACCGGTCACCGCTCAGTAAATAGCACAGTAGCACAGCTGCACGAAATACAGCACGGAGCAGGGAATAGAACTGAGCTAATGCTATTCTCTACGCTGTCACAGCACACATAAAGAGCGATTGTGCGATTGAATAGAGTCATTCAAGTGAACGACTCACATTGAACGACTTATTTTAGTGAGCGGACTAAAATGAACTAACTCACTAAAATTGAACGAACGACCCATCACTGTATGTCTTGTGTTATACAACTTAATTGCCCCTTCAGGGGATAATTTTTCTTAGATATTGAACTGTATGCCAACCTGTAAATTCGTTCACAAATCCACAATACAAATGATCTTTAAAACTTGTTGAGTATTGTCCTCCGTAAGTTTTTACAGTTTTGCACTGAATATTAGATTGAAAACTTTCCATTTACATCTTCATGATGGTCTATTGCAATTGTCAATCTCTTAAAGAAGTTCCTTCCACTGTAAATAAAGTCGTCGTTTTCGCGAGTCTTTCAGCGCGTTTCCGCTGAGTGAGTCCGGGCTGTCCTGGGATTCAGAGGGTGATGGCATTGCTGCAGCTGATGGCGGATCGGTTCACGTTCACCTCGTGGCCGCCTGCCCAGAATCAATCATCCTACCCCGCTATGGCGATGGGAGTCCGGAATGGGGTGACCTCTAGGGATCTAACGTCACGTTTCACGGAGCAGTAGAGCGTAGGAAGGATGTCAGGTTCTGCTCAGGTGTAATTAGAAAGCAAATGACCATTGGATAGACAATAGAGGAATATTTGATAGATAATTGTTAAAATTTGTACCCGTTTGATTTAAATCGTGGAGGTATGGAACTAATGGAGAAACCGGAAACGAATCTTAAATAACCTAATATAATTCTAGACGGTTCAGTACTGCAACGAAGCACTTGTATTAATATTTTAGGCCTCTTGTTGGAGGAGAATTTATCTTTTAAAAACCATTTGAACAAAAAACTTACTGCAGCAAGACTTAGACTACGTCATCTGTATCAATTTAGATATGACCTTAGTACATTTTTAAAATTACAACTTGTTAATTCGCTTATACTACCACTTTTTGACTACTGTGCTTGTACTTACATCCCTAATTTAACTGATTCGGATAAGAATAGAATTACCCTAGTACAGAACTCCTGTTTGCGTTTCGCGTATGGTGTCCTCAAATTCGAACATATAACTAAATACCGTCAATTTGCGAATATGCCCACGGTAGCAAATCGTGTTAAGACTATGTATCTTTGTTTAGTGCATAAAATCATAAGTACTGGTACTCCATATTATTTGCTTGACAAACTAATACAGAAGCAATACAATTATACTCTGAGACTAACAGACTTATACATCGTCCCAGCTTATAGAAAATCTAAATTCAAGGCCTCATTCTCGTATCTGGCGCCATCTTTATATAACAGTATACCTAGTAATTTAAAATCATTATGTATAAGTTCTTTTAAAATCCGGATTAAAACTATTACAGTCTAGTAATATTACCTTACTGTACATTTCAATGTTTGTTACTATAATTCTGTGACCTGCGTTATTTTCAAATATTTTGTATGTTTTTATAATTTTTTTGGTATGTTTGTGATTTACAAATTGTTCATTTTGGCATATTTTTGTATGGTTAGGTTAGGTGGAAGAACAGTCTATGGCTGAACCTCGCCTTTGGTTATTGGAATCAATAAAGTATATTATTATTATTATTATTATTATTATTATTATTATTATTATTATTATTATTATTATTATTATTATTATTATTATTATTATTATTATTATTATTATTATTATTATTATTATTATTATTATTATTATTATTATTATTATTATTATTATTATTATTATTATTATAAAATATAAAAATAAATATAAATATATCATCACGGCATATTACCCATTGCTGGGTGTGCCAATCTGCTTTGTACGCAGATATCGGTAATAATGATGACATATTTGTACCGTGTGGGCGTTTACCAGGCGTCACCTCACGGGCACTCATTGCTGGCGTGGACAGGGGTCAATTTAGTGCCATTTAAAATTCGAAATATTTGGCGTCGGTTGGAATCGAACCTGATTCCCCAGATTCGCGACCAGACACTCAGGCACGCGGTCACGAAACCACGAATCTTACACTCTAGGAAATTTTTAACCAATTTTAACACTAAAATTGGTTCCAGGAGGTCCACCAGATTACGTGTAATTTTAACAAAGTATCTGTTTGGTTAAAAAGTACACTGGAAACTGGTTTAATATTTAACACATAATTTCTAGTTAAAAATATTAGTGCGTGTTAAAATTTACACTGAAATTCGTATTTTAACTAAATGTACGAGTTAATTACCTTCTACACTAAATAGTGTAAAGTACGCGTTTCAGTACCACCTCTTGGTGTATTCATTTACTCGTATTTGAGTAATTTTTTACAGAATATGTGTTAAATAAGGTAAATAAAGAAATCATTGAAATATAAAAAATATAATTTTATTATATCAAAAAATACATAAGTAAATAAATTTTGTATTTGGCTAATATCTGTGTTGTACAAGAATATGTTAATAATATAATTTCCATCGGAACTCGGAACATGAAAGCGTTTTATATATGGTTCTTTGTACAAACAAATATTTAAAAATATTAAAGTCATTTCAGACACATCTAATTTTGCAATTTTAGTGGTTATAGAGTTTAAACAAAATATATTGTATCCATAGACTCAATAATTTCTTGCACGAGGAAATTAGTTGGTATTAAAAAAACCACATGAAATTCATTTAGAACTATTCATTTTTATATCACATGGTATATTGTATACTCATTTTGAAGTATGTAATAACACTTTTGTAGCAATAAACACGTTCGCACATCTCACAGATCATACCAAGAATACGTATATCACATATCACAGTTGTACAATCCACACTTTGGTACTGATTTGATCGCTGCTTGTAGTAAATACTCGTCATATTAACAGTGTTGAGTGTTATTTTACTTTTAACGAAATATAGTGTGTTTGCAGCACCGTATTGTGCAAATGTACACTAAGTTGAGCAAAGTAACTCAAAAAACTGTTGGTAATTAAAAGTAACCATATTTTTGAGTAATATATCTCATTTACTCCATATGTGGTTAACATATTTGAAATTTATTAAAATAACACGGACAAAATTTAACTAAACCGTATTTTTAACACGGACGAAAAATGTACTTATTTAAGTGTTAAAATTAACACTAAATTACTTCACCAATCGATTTGGTTACTTTACACGGACGATATTTCTTAGAGTGTAGGTGTGAGCAGAATTCAGATGATGATAAATGGTAACGTATATAAGAAAAGTTTTGAGAAAATTTTTACTTTGGCCAGAGTATTATCAGAAGTAATATCACAAGACCTCCTGATTCTATCGATAAATTTTTATTTTTGCATGAATTTAGCATCACGAAAGCAAACTGCATGGTAAATCCCGACTCCGAAGGAGGAGGGGTTTTACCTAATGTCAGTTTGCTTGAGTGATTTTTCTTAAAAGCAAAAGGAATGAGTGCTTAAAAATAAAAGTTTATCTGAGAAAATCAAAGAGGTCGTATGGTATTTGGTGAGACAAATTCCAAAGACAACACAAAATGAAACAATTTAATTATTATTATTATTATTATTTTATTTTTAAACTTGAAATATTAATTAACTGTCACACTGACAGTCATAAACAATAACAACTGTTTATTTACTTGATGGCGGAAATTTATCGGTGTAACGGAGTTTTAACATATATATTATCATAAGTGGTAAATTTTTGTCGGAAATATTTTCAGATTGTTACGAGAGCTGGTTGCCTAGCAATTTATTGAGCGGCATTGACAAAAAAATCACGAGTTGTCAAACGAATGATTTTTGATCAATGTCACGAGATAAATTGGCAACAGGCTCAAGTAAAGCAATCGCAAAATTTTTCCAGGATAAAATTTAACCACGAATATGGTATTCGGATAACTATTTCCAAAATAAAGTTTTTATTAAAAACGAGTCGATTCGGACAGGAATCTATTTAAAACGTTGAAAAAGCAAACTTAAATATAACACCTTAAAACACAATAAAACTTAGAAGACTTTTGTCAAGAAAAAATAATTATTACCTGATTTTTATTTTGGAAATAGTCATCCGAATACCATTCGTGGTTATATTTTATCCTGGAAAAATTTTCCGATTGATTTACTCGAGCCTGTTGCCAATTTATCTCGTGACATTGATCAAAAATTACTCGTTTGACAACTCGTGATTTTTTGTCAATGTCACTCAATAAATTGCTAGGCAACCAGCTCTCGTAACAATCTGAAAAATTTTCCGGCAAAAATTTACCACTTATGATATTATATATGAAAATATACACACTTTGACAGATATGTAACAATATGTTTCAAAACGGTCAAAAATTTTTCGCTTATCGAAACACACAGGCCCATTCAGAATAAAAAAAAATTAACGGCAGTGCTAGAATTCATGGCATCGACTCACAATGAAAAATTATTGAAATTATAGTCTAGGAATTTTTTATTTTAAATTACTAGAGTGCAAGGTTGACATTTGTATCTGTCATTTTATTTTTGCGCAAAAGGCAACTAACATGGATGATGACTTATTAATAACCCTTATCCACAAGCACACCGTTGTGTGGGATAAGAGATTAGGAGAATTTAAAATTAATTCATAAAAAGAAAATGCGTGGGCACAAATTGCCTCTGAAATGAACGAAAATGTTAAGTTATGTTTTAACTTTTAATTGTGCAAAGTTTATTAATAGGTATGTTTGTTTATATAGCGCAACAGCCGGCAACAACTAATGCACACAACAAAATGACCTTTGCTGCTCATTTTATCAGATGAAATCAGAATTCAGATGTCAATAAACGTCAAAAAAATTAAGCGGTAGCGGTAGTAGCAACGTAAAGTATCATTCACAACAAAAATATTAACGTAGCGGTAGAATTAGTGGCAGTGGTAGTGGCCTGGGTAAAAGATTGAATGCGTTATAGCAAATGTATTCGTTCACATCCAAAAATTAAGAAAATTAGTAGTAGCGCAGTGGCAATGGCAGCGGTAGGAGTTTGCAATCTCCAAACTTCTACGTTGCCACTACGCTACCGCTTAATTTTTTTGACAGTTTTGACGTTTAATGACACCTGATTTCTGATTTCATCAGATAAAATGAACAATAGAAAAAGGATCATTTTGTGGTGTACCTTGCGCTATATAAACAAGCAGACTTATAAATAAAATTTGCACAATTAAAAGTGAACACGTAACTTACCATTTTCGTTTATTTCAAAGGCAATTTGTGCCCACGCATTTTCTTTTTTTTTTTTAAATAATTTTAAATTCCCTTAATCTCTTCGCTTATCTCACACAATGGAGTGCTTGTGGATAAGTGTAATTAATAAGTCATCATCTATGTCAGTTGCTTTTTGTGCAAAAATAAAATTACAGCTATAACTGTCAACCTTGCATCCTAGTAATTTATAATAAAAAATTCCAATAATTTTTCAATGTGAACGGAAATAATTTTTGCTATAAATTTCTTGCGCTACCGATGCCACTAATTCTTACATTACCGCTAATTTTTTTTATTCTGCATGGGCCTTAAAAGTTTGGAGTACAAACTCCTACCGCTGCCGTTGCCACTGCGCTACTACTAATTTTCTTATTTTTTGGTTGTGAACGAATACGTTTACTATAACGTATTCAATCTTTTACCCAGGCCACTACCACTGCCACTAATTCTACCGCTACGTTAATATTTTTGTTGTGAATGATACTTTACTTGTAATAAACGACATCTTATTGACTTAAAGGTTGCGAAAATTGTTTTGTGACGTTGTTTTGTCGAAATGAAACTTGGTAACTAGAGAAACCTGAATTTGGACTAGCTTATAAATTTATTGTCAGTATAATACTGTTCCCATTGGTCGATTTTCAAGTATTTTGCATCATGATTGGTTAAAAACTAATGTATCCCTCAAATTTTTCTAAGGCGCGACTTATTAAAGACTTTGGGGGGCATTTCTTAGCAGAAAATATTACAATAATATCTGGGAATACCAAAACGAACAACCTTTATAGATAAGAATATTTCTACTGATTTAATCACATACTTCTCGTCTTTATTTAGTTGGTTTCAGTTTTTATTTTCGCTTTAGTGGAATATTTTAGGTTCACTGTAGATTTCTCTGCGGATTGCCTGAAGACTGCAGATGATACTTGAATAGTTACTTGACCATGTAGCACCGTTGAAACTTCCTCTCGGTCTGCCGCAAACTCAATGACAAACTTTAGCTTTTTCTGTCGGCATGGTATGAAAACCGATGAAGTAAGAGAACTTTCTGAACAGAGCATAATGAGATAACCGCTTTAAATCCCAAATCATAAAAGTCTTTGTGAGTTTCAAGATGGTTTTCTCTCCACGACTCTGCGAAAATTTCAGATGAACACTGATGACAAGCTTTCTGAACCATATATTAAAAGTCATCGCCTTGATTTTGAATATCGGAGAAAAAGAGGATAATTCTCAAGTCAAACCCGAAACAAAATATTTTTCATCTTTCACCTTTTATGCAACATGAAAGGAAGTGACGGAAGTCGAAATAATTCAAAAGCGTCTTTTTCCACAGAAATTAATTACAAAAAGATAAAGATAATTGCAATTTTCATTGAAATGCATATTTCGCCAAACAATGAATTGGTGTAGGCGAAGTAGGTCAGAGTGATTTTATTCATTTTATTCTATAAATATTTAATCATGTACGAAACATGTACATGTATAAATAGCGTATGATTATTTTATTCCAGCTAAAGTAAAGAGAATTAAATTTTCATTTACATTTAATATGATTATATTATTTATATGTAATTTTATGAAAAACTTCATTTGTAATGAATAAAAACAAATCAATATATTTGCAATGCACTGCAAAAGTTTGCAGTAATCTCTCAAATATTAGAATACGGCTCAAAAAAGGAATAAATGAATAAATAAATAAATATAACATCACGGCATATTACCCATTGCTGGGTGTGCCAATCTGCTTTGTACACAGATACAACTTATTATAAATAATAAAAATCTGGTGTGGCCAACACAATACCTCCCGCCATTTACAGCCCGAGTCCAAAAAAAAGATTAAGTTAATTCTTATTTTTGGATTATTGAATTCTATACCAATTTTGACAGTTTATTTTTTAAAATTTAAAATATAGTCTAATCCAAGTAACTACCTTTTTTAAAACCCCTCAATAGGATTAAATCCCAATTACAGAGTGGGTTCACATTAACACACATTCATGCCCTAGTGGATTCGAACCCAGAGCCCCGAGGGCACCAGAGCTGGGCAATACTTGCAAGAAAAGTACTTAGGCGTGCAAGTACTTTCAGTACTTCAAGTACTGTACTTGAAGTGCTTTCTATTTATAGTACTTTGTACTTGACAAAGTAAGTCTATTCATATATACTTGGTACTTAATACTTGGAAAAATACTTGAAGTATAATGAAAAGTACTTGAAGTATTTTTAAATACTAGTCTCAGCGAGGTACTCTTGTTTTAAAGAACCCAATAAATATCGCATATTGAAATTTTTGTCAATAATCACCTTCTAAGGTCCATATAATCAGAAAAATATTAATTATCTGAAAAAGTACTTGCACCCAAATTTACAAGTACTTTTTCAAGTACTTGGTACTTTCAAGTATTTTAGAAACTGAAAAAGTACTTGTACTTCAAGTACATTTAGAAACATTAAGATACTTGGTACTTGTACTTCAAGTATTACGTTCCGGTACTTTGCCCAGCTCTGGAGGGCACTCATGACGTGAGGCGTTGCTCTAACCACTTAACCACCGCAGCTATAATAAAATGAAGATTAAATTTTAAATACCGGGATAGAATAGAATGCACTAATTCAAAAATGAGGATTAGCTTAAACATTTTTGTGAATTGTTAATTTTTATTAATCTAAATACATACCTACATATTTACTTATGCTCGAAACTGTATTGAATTCCTTTTCTATTGTTCTATTTACCTCTTTCTTTTTAAAACGTTACTAATATTGTTTTGAAATGATTAGTTCTTTGAGGTGACATTTATCTCTCAGTTACATAACTGCGTTTTGTTTGTTTAAAGCGAATACTCTGGGATTTAAATTATAGATAATTTTATAAATTTATTCATAAAATATATAGAAAAAGTATTAATGCAAATCTATAGAACATTTAATAATCTTTAATTTTTATAATAACATTAATCTCGAAAAAATAACATTTAAAGGTATTTTTCGAAGAATAACTATTTTGAGCTTCTAGTAAAGTGCCATTTCCGGTTATCCGATTTTTACCAAATTCTAGAGCAGTAAGTTTATTTAAATAATAATATATTACTTAGAAAATTAAGTAAATAACATTTTGTAGAGAAAAATGTTAAGTGAGAATGAAGAAATAGATATGGAACGTATATCACCAAAAATAAGGGAATTTGGTTATGATACGCTGTGCTAGTAATTACGAAAAAAAAAAAACAAAAGAAATATATAAATTCTGTTATTATAAGCAATTTATGGCCTGGCGTCAAAAATTTTTTGTGATGGTTTATGATAATGGTTATAATCAATCAACATTTTTTGTATAATTTCTAAAATCTTTTTGGAGAAAGTATAGTCTACAACACGTTTGCGGAATGGCATAATCTAAAAACTTTTTGCTCGCGTGGAATATGGGCCATTCCATTACTTGTTGTTAAATATACTATTTCATATTTATGTAGAATCAGAAACATAGTTACTCTTGTAACTCTGCCTTTTTTGATGCCTCTGTAAACTCTTCTTTCTAACTTACGCGTCGATATCTGATCTTAAAATTCGTTTACCGTGTTCCATTAGTGGTAAGTTTACTTAACACGATTAGGAACTTTCTTCAAGTAAATACACGTGTATGCTTAAAAAGAATTTTTTTTTTGCTAAATAAATCATTTCATATTTTTCCTTGAAAAATATGCACGTGTAGTACAATGAAATAAGATTTATTTACTTTTGAAAATATTGGATATTTTTAAAATCTATTTCCAGTAAAATATAATAGAAATGTCTGAGATGCTGATTCTAAGAAAAGAGAATAGTTCGAATTTTTGTTATTTGAATACCCGAACAATTGTTTAGTATTTTTGGAACTGCAGTTTTCATTTCCACAAGAACTTATTTCAAACAAAAAAAAAATTATTTTAATGGAAAATTATGATTATTTTTTCTATACAGAGTAGACAGGACAGGAAATCCATTCAATTAATGTCTGCGTTTCAGCAGAGCGACGCAAATAATGGCAATGTAAAAGCAAGCAATGACATAATTACGATATTTATAGGGTGGGGCCTATAAAAATCCTTTTTACCTTCCGTCACCTTTAGGTAAGGAAGATATTGTCTTTGCTCAAAAATTCGATGGTGAGTTTTTGATGAATAAGCACGTTTTAGGGTCCCTAGAATACGATTTTACTACTTTTACGATAATGTCTATTTGTGTGTGTGTGTGTGTGTGTGTGTGTGTGTGTGTGTGTGTGTGTGTGTGTGTGTGTGTGTGCGTGTGTGTGTGTGTGTGTGTGTCTGTGTGTGTGTGTGTGTGTGTGTGTGTGTGTGTGTGTGTGAGTCTCTCTGTGTGTGTGTGTGTGTGTATGTATGTGTGTGTGTGCATGTGTGTGTGTGTGTGTAAGTTGTGTGTGTGTGTGCATGTGTGTGTGTGTGTGATGCATGTATGTGAGAGTGTGTGTGTGTGTGTGCCTGCGATAACTCTAATACTAAAATTCCAAAAATTATAGTTCTTTCGCATTCTTCTTCGTTACATCCATATGAAGAGCTAATTAGATTTTGGTTATAATTGGTCAACCGGAAGTACCCTAATTTGAAGATTTTAACAGTTTTCCTGAAAAACTTTGTTAAATATCATTTTTTCACATTTAATGTTATGATAAACATTAAAGAATATTTTATTCTCTATACAATTTGATTGAAAGAATACCAAAATTTTTAAACAAAAATTAAAAAATTACCTCATAGAGAGATGCTTCTATGAACCGAATTAATTTTACATGAACAACTTGTAATATCTGTACGAGAAATAATTTTATTGTATTTTAAACCATGTTAACGCTTCCTATAAAATGTAAATATTTTCTAAAGGAATAAAGATGTAGACTATTATTCACAAAAGATGACTATTCAAGGTCCTTTGTGAGCCGTCTGATATAATATTACTTGCAGATAACTTCATTGCATTTGGCATACATAGGCGTGCAACATGAAATATTTATGGACACGTTTTAATTGAAAAAATAAGCATAATTCATTTGAAAATTATGGTTCTTTCTAAATAATGCCTTTCTGAAAGATTTATCTTCTTCACTTATGTTTTTGCAATATACTACTTCATAGACTTAACTTATAAACCAAGGAATAATAATTTGATTGAAACGTCAACGCCACTGGGTAAATATTAGCACAGAGGGCAGTGTAGTAGATAATTAGGTATCTGCAATTCTACGACATATGTCATTATTATTTTTGTATATCTGTATCTGTCACACAACATAAATTAAAAAGACATAGGTCAAATAATCTTTCTCTTTCTAATACAAAATGTTTTAAAGCTATTGCTATAAAGTGATGTGTTTTCTTTCTTCGAACAAATGACCTTGAATAGGCATCTTTCGTGAATAATAGTTTATATTATATTATTGTTTCTGATAAAATAAACGTTACTATCAAATGCGATTGAAGTTGACGAATTCCTTTTTAGTTATTTTACCGCTGATATCACTTGATATTCACGTAGCAGTAATAGAGATAAACCAATTACGGAAAGCGCACGTGCATTTTTGTACCAAATTGCCCATTATCAAGATCAACAAAGGAATAAAGGTCTTCAGAACAGGCGACAACGGAAGAAGCCTCCACCTCTTACAAAAACGGACGAGTTGTCATTGAAGAAATAACTTATAAAATTGACTGGCCCATCTATTATCCTGCCCGAAAGAACTCAGTTCAGTTGTGTGACGCGTTTTGTTTCGTCGTGGCCACCCAGCGGAGAAATAATGAACTGTGACACGCTAACAGCAGTATTTTCTCCGTCACACAGACTTGCTTTTATTCGCGTTCGCATTTCCGTTAGATCTAATCTGATTCTGCTGTTTGTTCGAATGAAAATGAATGGGAATATGACATTTTTTGTTGCTTCTTGGCGAAATATCCTGCTCAACACCTCTACTCAAGGACAAATTTCGATTTTATGTCTCTTTTATAACATGTTTTATGGATGCCGATGTCGGTAATTACATTTACATTTAGATGAAGTTGATATCCTCACTTCTATGTATTATATTTTTTCTTGCAAAATATTTAAATTAAACACTTCTTTCCGTAAAAATATATTACATGCGGTGACTTGTAATTTGGTTTCTTAGTTCATTTTCCGTTCAGGTAAGAAGTGTAAGTGTGTTGCGAGTAGCGTTTTAAGCTAGAAATCCCACTGTTTAACTACTATCGGTAAAAATATTTGTTTATACACATTTTTACCTTCCGTCACCTTTAGGTAAGATGTTCCTTGGTCAAAAAATTCGGTGATGAGTTTTTCATGAATAAGCACGTTTTAGGGTCCCTAGAATAAGATTTTACTATTTTTACGATGATGTCTGTTTGTGCGTGTGTGTATGTGTGTGTATGTATGTATGTATGAGTGCGTGTGTGTGACAAAAATTTCGACTGCGATAACTCTAATAATACAATTCCAAAAATTATAATTTTTTCGTATTCTTCTTCGTTACATCCATATGAAGATCTAATTAAATTTTGGTTATAATTGATCAACCGGAAATACCCTCATTTGAACATTTTAACAGTTTTTCATTGAAAACCCTTGTTAAATATCATTTTTTCATATTTAATGTTATAATTATTATTACTCGTACCCAACTTAGTATACTCATAAATTACAAAATATAACTATAAATAAAATACAAGAATACACTAAAAGTTACAAAATATAAAATACTGAAGAGAACATAATAAGAAATTATATAGAAAGCATCCAGTGACGGCACAATCAATTGCAACAGAATGCCCTTCTGTTATTCTCTATACGATTTCAATGCATTTTATATTTCATATTAAATGGATATAGAGTTAAAAAATTATAACGAAATTAAATATCTCATATTACCCGGCTATGCTATAACTCTGAAAACAGCTGCTATATTAAGAAAATTATGATTGAAATGTGTCAATGTCAAGTGCAATTGACAGTATGTTTGTGTTATAATTTTACTGGAAATATAGGATCTTTTGCTAGAAACTTTCTGTATGGAATTTATATAAAATACACACAACTGCCTTAAGGTAATGTACAAGAAATAGAATCTTTTGCAAGGAACTTTCCATATGACATTTATACAAAATATATAGAACTGACGGAAGGTAATGTGCTGGCCGCATCAGGTTCGGCTTTGGTCGGATAATTCCGTCATCAATGTCATTCCGTGAATTCTACGTAATCAGAAAGGAATTCAAGTAATACATACAATATTTAAAAATTAATTTCTCTGTTATTACAGATAAAGACAAAATACTATATATGAAGATGAACTTTCAGAAAAAAATTATGGTAAATGACGCCATTATAAAACAACGAAGGTTTGACAATCGGACCGTGTTTTATTAAATGACCAGGCGGATTTTATAATCTGACTACTGATACTTGGATTGAATGTACATATAAATCTACACGATTTTAAAATATATTAAACCATACTGACTATTTAAAACTCAGTCGAGCATGGATTCTATATTAAATTTTTTATAAATTATATGCGTAGTTGCTTATTTGCTTTTGTTCTGTTATTATTTATTTATATTAATTATTGAAAATTTAAAATAACAATTATTGACATATTGACATTTCGTTTATATTTATTTATTTTAATTTAGACATATTTATATATTTATTATTTTATGTTAAGGAAGATCTGATGATGCTAATGTTGTAGCGAAACTGGTAATCAAAATAAAATAATTGTGAAACTTAAAACCACGTATTTTCAATAATTAAAATGAATAATAAGTTTCACCATGTAAGAGCTAACACAATTAAAGAAATTATTTATTTATATATTTACTATGAAGAAGGCAGAAGTATTCGTACCTATATGCTGCAAAACTTCAGTTTGTATACATATACATAGAACTTAAGAGTTCTGAAAGAGTTTTACTAATACATTCTTGAATTCATTATAACATCCTGAACAAGGATATTAATGTTTGTTTTATGAATAAAAATAGTGCTGATAGTAAATCTATTCTTAACGAATAATGAACTCATTCCGATTTGCAAATATTAAATTTCAATTAACAATTTGGTCCTTAAATCACCTGTCGCGAAATATGATTAAAATTAATTTCCATTAGGATCGGTAACCAAGCAGTTTTTAGCGCGTTTAACATGCAATCCTATTCGGGCGTTTCTTCACGTATAAATCAAATTTATACCCTTTCGGGCAGGGGGTCAGGGCTGCCAACTGTAGAGCAGTTAGGAAAGATAAATTCTATTACTCTGCGCAATCAGGAGCTTGTTTCATTCCCGGTTTTAGGTTCCGAGTACACAATGGAAAACTAATTACGAATACTATGTACGCTCGTGTTACCCCTTGTCATTGTTGTAAACTAAACATTTAAGACATGGTTCCATTCGCATTTTAGCAGAGTCACTAACTCCCCACGACAGTGTTTGTTGTCGTAGACCAAGCGTTTGTAACTTTACGCTTTCCTACACAACAGTAAGAGTACATAATATTAAATAATAATTTATTTAAGTATTCTTGCAGGTTGTGTAAATTTAGTGAATTTGTTAAGATACAATCATATTAGACCCCTCCTAATTTGCACCTGAAGTGGAAAATTATGATATTTACAACTACACTTTATTTGTTCTTGAAATTTTTAACTTTAATCCACAGAGTAATTAAAATTATAGAGTCGTATTTTTATTTTTTCTCAAATCGATATTTAAAAATAAAAAAATCTGATGTGGCCAGCATACTACCTTCCGTGAGTTCTATACATTTTGTACAAATGTCATAAAGAAAGTTACTTGCAAACGATTTTATTTCTTGTACATTACCTTAAGACAGTTGTATGTATTTTATACAAATTCCATACAGAAAGTTTCTAGCAAAAGATCCTATATTTCCAGTAAAATTATAATAGAAACATATATGTAAATTGCACTTGAGACTGAGACCTTTCAATCAGAATTTTCTTAATACAGCAGCTGTTTCCAGAGTTATAGCATAGCTGGCTAATTTATGATTTTTAATTTCTTTATAATTTTTTTACTCATTACTCAATATTTAATACATCCGGTTGACCAATTATAACCAAAATCTAATCAGATCTTCATATGGATGTAAGAAGAATACGAAAGAATTATAATTTTTGGAATTGTAGTATTAGAGTTATCGCAAACGAAATTTTTGTCACACACAGACACACAGACGCACGCACACACACACACACACACACACACACACACACACACACACACACACACACACACACATTCATACATACACACATACACATATACATATACATATACATATACATATACATATACATATACACATACACACACACGCACGCACGCACGCGCGCGCGCACACACACACACACACACACACACACACACACACACACACACACACACACACACACACACACACACACACACACATCATCGTGAAAATGTTAAAATTGGATTTTAGGTACCTTAAAACGTGGTCATTTACGAAAATCTCGATATCTAATTTTTAGCACGATCCCTATACTCCCATACAGAAAACGTTTTGTTCGCATAGTCGGATCGCTGCCTCGTACGTTGCCTCGACAGACTTCATTCGGTCGCATATTCTACCAAACAAATTTGCAAACGAGGCATTCGTTCGGCCTCGCTTTGTCTCGTTCGCGTTTTGCCTCATATGTGTACGCAGCTAAGTCATTCGTGTTAAAAGACAGGATCGCGTTTAAATATATTCAATATAAAAATTGTTATTTTATGTATATTTTAAATGCATTAGTAAACAAATGAATTATATTTATTTTACTACAAATACCTTTATAGAAATAAAATATAAATTACCTTCATAATGTCAAATATGTATGTAATGGAAAATTAAATTTGTATGAAATAACGCATAAAATCCTGCTTTAATTTTTAATTAAAACCGAATGAATTATTAGTATTTAAATATTAATAATTAATTAAAATGGCGACATACAGATTTTAAAATGTTTGAGTACGTATAGTTTTTACGTCGAACAAAGTAAAATAAATCTTGTAAGTTATATTATAGGTTATAATTTTCTCTTGACATAAATAATAATAAATACTTTATTATATATAACGTTAGTGGCGGTGAGGCAATATTTCATATTTTTATAAAAGGCTGTCACCAAATCACCTCGGTTGGTATTTTTTTCTTATAACAGAAATGTTCATTATTTTAAGAATTGTTTCAAGCTTTTCCTGTTTTTAAAAGTTCAGCAATATCCTACAAGTTTAATAGTAAAAGGTGAAACCGTGAAACAAATAGCAGCATTGACAGTGAAAATTGTAGCTGGACCACATGCGAACCAAGCGGTGTGATAGCATTCAATAATAACGAAGAGCAGTCGTTGATTACTTTACAGAATTAAGCGGCTACGCCGTAATACAGGAACGGTGCATCTGACATATATGTGGTTGGCACTCCCAGCGAGGTTGTTAGTAAGCATTACTACCGACTACAAACGCTGGCTTTGCTTTCGACGCATGGAAATTTAAACAGTGTTGTTGAGCAAGGAGAATAAGTGAAATAGTTTAGAATAGTACTTGTGGTTATGCAGTTTAACATTGTAATTTGCTGTTTGAAGTCGTTAAGTCGATCAAAATTCATTTATTATAAATACGGTTCTAGTTTCGTTTCAAGTTGTTGAAGCGGTAGCTTCTAAAATGTTGTCTTGCTAGCAACTAATTATTATTGTATTATTTTCTACAACATCTACAACAAAAAATCTAATAAATTTTACTGAATATACTCTTAATTCACTACATGATAATGCCCAAGTCGACGCTATCTATACTGACTTCCGAAAAGCTTTTGATACTCTTGATCACTGTGTTCTTCTTCAAAAGCTTCAAACCAATTTCAGTTTTTCTTCCAATCTAATTTCTCTTGTTCAGTCGTATCTACACGGTCGAAATTTGTTTGTGCGCCTTAATAACTTCAACTCCGCTCCCTTTATTGCCACTTCTGGTGTCCCTCAAGGCTCAAATCTCGATCCTTTGTTGTTCATATTGTTTATAAACGATATTGTTGATGTTGTCAAAAATTCTGAAGTACTACTGTATGCTGATGATCTAAAAAAATTTAAAACTATCAATTCTTTAAATGATTGTGGTCTTTTGCAAAATGATATAGAGAATGTATTGTCTTGGTCTCAAAAATCTAAACTGTTTTTTTAATTTCAGCAAAGGCAAAATAATGAGTTATATTGTAAAAAAAATTGTCTATACTTATCCTTATGTTATGGAAAATTCCTATCTTGATCGGGTTACACAGTTTACTGACCTTGGCGTAATTTTTGATAGTAAGCTTTATTTCAATTTGCATTATGATCACATAAAAAAGTCGCCTTAAAAAATATTAGGTTTCATCATTCGTTCTTGCAAATCATTTCATAATTTGTCTAGGTACTTTACATCGACTATATTATTCGTTAGTAAGATCAAAACTGGAATACTGTCTCCATATATGGAACCCCATTTACAACAAATATATAAGTCAACTGGAATCTGTTCAGAAACGATTCGTTAAATATTGTTTTTATAAAAAATATAAGCACTATCCCAGTTTTGATATTACATATAACGAACTTTTATCTGACGCCAATATTATTTCTCTGTATAGTCGCCGAAAAACACAGTCTTGTTTATTTCTGTACAAAATCATTAACAATGTTATTAATGACAGTTGTATCCTAGGCCATCTTGCGTTAAACATTCCTCGTATATCAGCGAGAAACAAATCAACTTTCAATTGTAATAAAGTTAGGACAAATTATGAAATGAAATCTCCAATCTAGCAAATGTGCAATATTTTTAATGAAATCCCTTGTAAGATAGATGTATTCGCTGATTCATTCAATGTATTCAGACGAGAGTTGATAAATTACTTTAGTTCTATAGATATCTAACTTTTAATTATTATTTTTCATTGTTACTATTATAACTGTTAAAATTTCAGTTTTCTTTTTAGTCATTTTTATTATTTACAATGTGTGTACTTTTTGCAGGGTTTTTTTATGTACTCCGCTATTCGCAAAACTTTTCGTATCCTTTGTCGTATACGTTTTGTCTTTTGACTTCTGTAGAACCAACTTGTCCTGTGCAGCCTCAAATTCATCTAATATTTCTTTTGAATAATCGATCTTCCATTTTCATTTGACACTAAATTAAAATTGGTTATAAAAAAGCAATATAGCTAGAAATCACAGCATACTTAAAATTCATAATGCCAGCACAACGATACCGAATTACTTATTGAATCCATGAATTTCGAGAATCAAAATAAAATAAAACGTTGTATGTACCACGGGCATAATCAAGATTATAGCACTCGGGAAAATTCCCCCGTGCTACAATCTTTTGATTATGCCCTTAATACATAAATAACTATTGTAAAACCTTACTACTCTGAAGTAGATGCAAATGTGTTCTCCGAAATGTCGGTGTTGTAAGAATAAATGCTTTTTGAGTTTGAGAAATTTCCTACCTTCATTTAAATTTTAAATTGTTGTTTAATTTGAACCACGCTACACACACTATTACAAATTAACTATTAAGACCCTTAAATTATAAAAAAAAATAGTGACATTCAGGGTGGTTTTTTGCCTGAGAGGGGATGTGTCGATCAATTGTTTGCTCTTCGTACGATTGTTGAGAAGTCACTTGACAAGAACAAGAAGGTGTTCTGTGGCTTTCTTGATTTAAAAAAAGCGTATGATAGTGTTCTTCGAGATACTTTATGGCGTGTACTCAGGGAGTATGGCGTGAATGGAAACTGGCTGGGAGCGATTCGAGCATTGTATGAGGGTAGTGAGGCTGCTGTAAGAATAGATGGTAGGTTAAGTGATTGGTTTCGTATAAATGTTGGTGTGAAACAGGACTGTGGTATGTCTCCGTGGTTGTTTAACTATATGGATGTGTTGTTGCAGAGAGCATTGAGTGAAACGGATGGTGTACATATTGGTGAAAGTATTGTGCCTGCGTTAGCGTATGTGGATGATGTAGTTGTTTTAGGTGAAAATGAAGAGCAACTCAGAAGAATGATAGAGAGAATACATGTAGTTGGAAGAAGTATGAATCTGGAGTTGAATGTTGATAAATCCAAGGTGTTAGCATTTGAAAGGAGTAAATTGGTAACTGTGTGCAATGTGTTGGTGGATGGAGTGAAACTGGAGCAAGTGAATGAGTTTGATATTTGGGTAGCATGATGTATAGGGATGGTCGAATTGATAGCGAAATTGAAAGGAGAGTGAGTGCGGGGTGTAAGGTAATGGGTGCTCTGGGTACGTTTGCTCGAAACATAAACGTATCTAAAGAATTTCGGTTAAGTGTGTATAATGGAGTGCTACTGCCTGCTTTGATGTATGGAAGCGAATGTTGGGCATGGACGGGAACGCATAAAAAGAGAGTGTCTGCCGTGGAAATAAGGTATTTTCGTGGTGTATGTGGATATGTAAGACGGGATCGCGTGAGGAATAATTTGGTGTATGAAGAATGTATGATTAGAAAGAATGTTGTTAAGAGAGTAGGAATGAGCCAGTTGAGATGGTTTGGTCATGTGGAGAGAATGAAGAGTGAATGGCTTGTAAAGCGTATATATCTTGGTGAAATTGAGGGTGTTCGATTGCGTGGCCGTCCAGTGTCTAAGTGGATGGATGTGATTGATAAGGTGCTAAAAGAGAGAAAGTTTCCGAGTGAGAAGAGAAGAAGACTGTGCATGAATGAGATTATGAATGTGGCCGAGGCGAAAGAAGTGTGCCGAGACAGGATTGTGTGGCGAAGGATGATTGTTTCGTAATTATTACTGTGGTCCGGTTGCGGTGTTTCGCTACCGAAAATCGGTCACTTTAATATTTTAAGAGAGGAATATTTCTTGTATGGTGTCAGGTTAGTAAGAATGTTGTTAAAAGAGAGAGTGATTATTTTTGTGGTTGATATTATTATTATTATTATTGTTTCGGGTTTGTGCTAACCCACTACGTGGGAAATGCGTGATTTTATGTATGTATGTATGTATGTATGTAAGTATGTATGTAAGGTACAAATATCTGCTTTAGATTTTACAGTTTTGTCTCTACAGGGACTGTTGTGTCACGAATAATTATAACGGTAAGTGATTGATTGCATTTTTAGTTTGAAAGTTTATCATCTTATTAAGAAAGTTTTATACTAATGACACTCCTTGACTGTTACTTCCAATCCAAAGTTATAAACAAACCAGAGATAAAAAATAATAACACATAAAACTATGACTGCTCACTAACGAGGAACACTGGGTTATCTCCATGAAAAATACGAGCACATCACAATCCAGTTGTTAGACTGTGATCGTTCCGGTTGAGTTAATAGAAAAAGCAAAACATTCTACCCGTTGCAAACCGATACTCGCGGACCTGTCTCTCAATTAAAACGAGCGAGCAAGGCAACACCTCCCAAGATAGCGTGGAGTGTAAATCATAACAGAGTCCACAGAGGCCAGTAATATCGTGTTGCGGCCATGTTAACAAGGAAGTGCGAAGTTGTCCCTAGCCGGAGAAAGCTTGGTAAAGTCTGCCAGAAGATTGTGGCAAATTTGGGAAGGAACTTGGCAAACACTTAAAGTCGTTGGAGTGGGAAACGAAATTGTTTGTGAATGAAAAGCTTAACAAACAGCATCACTACTGCATCGTACAATATAAATAAAAAATCTGATGTGCCCAACACACATCCCGTCAATTCCATGTTTGAAATAGCAATGAGCTTTAAGTAAAGTATCACTTCCAGTATACAAAATCTAATTTGTTGTTCCAATAAATAGAAAAGTCTGTAATACCAAATTTTGGATTATATTTTATTGTTTTTCCTCGAAAATCTGTTAAGAGCTCCAAATTAAGTACGATTTCCGGTTTATCATATAGGTATGGTCAAAATCTAATGTTGTTTCAAATTATACACGTGTTTTAAATACCAAATTTGAAAAATTTTGGATCATGTTTTAATATATTTTTTCAAGAAAATCTGTTTATAGCTTCCTCTAAAGTAGTACTTCCGGTTTATTAATTTTAGAAAACATCTAATATGTCATTCTTATTAATATAAATGTCTTAAATACCAAATTTGAAAAGTTTTCGATTGTATCATATTTTTCACGAAAATCTGTTCAGAGCTTCAAATAAAGAATCACTTCCGGTTTATCAATTGTATCCAAAATCTAATATGTTGTGTCTTTTCATATAAAAGTCATAAATAATAAATATGACAAGTTTTGGAGTATATCATAATATATTTTTCACGAGAATCTGTTCAGAGCTTCAAGTATCACTTCTGGTTCATTAATTTTAGCCAAAATCTAATATGTTGTTTCCTATGGAAAAAATCGTCACACACACACACACACACACACACACATATATATATATATATATATATATATATATATATATATATATATATATACGCATACAAACACTTTTACTATTTCTCCCATGCATTTTCCCTTCAATTATAATTTTCTGAAAACAATCTCTTCTTAAAGTATGTAAAATGCAATTGACCTTCCTCTGTCTTATTTCTCTCATCTCTCTTCCCCACTTCATTCTTTTTCTCCTTCTTCCTCTAGGTCCAAGTTTCGCACACAATACTCTATATGAAGTATTTTGCAAATCTTTTCCAGAATTTTATATTGATGCTTCCAACTTCCAAGATATTGGAGATTACTTATACTACCTTCTCTCCTTCTAACTATATGTTAGCGGATCCTTCCTTCTTAGCTATCCTTATTATTTTTGTTTTCTTCATGCTTATACTCCAAATTCGTCCTAAATTATAAGGAATTATACAAATTTACAATTTCATGTAAACTACTATTTTTGTAAAAAAATACTGAAATGACTTTTATTGTAAGAATTTACTTCTTCTCATAATTTTCTAAGAAAATACCCAATAAAATATTAACCGTTGTTGCTCATTCATTTTTATTAAAAATAATCTGTAAGCTTATGGCCAAGGTTTCTTTTACCGTAAGAATTTAGGACAACTGTAAGCGTGTACAGATTTTCTGTAAAGTACAGATGGGATTAGAATTGCAATTTGATCGGAATATGTTACAGGACTTACAGATTTGCTTACAGGTCTTACAGATTTGCTCTGAATTGGTCTATAAATATAAGTGATTGTGTCGGGACATCTTCATGAACTAGAAATGACAATAAAGTTACCAAATAAAGAAACCGTACTGCCCAAATAATAATTGCAAAAGAAAATCAGAAATAATTACTTTAATTGGGTAACAATACTGTTTCGATGAATCCAATCATCGAACTATTTCCAAGAAATAGTATCTAATAATTTTCTTAAATTGTAATGTATTAACTAAATACCTCATTTCAAAATGTCCCAGATTAGTATAATCCGCATTTTGGGGCATGTCAGAACGACACAAATTCCACCCACTATATCATTAAATCCACGCAGCAAACCCAGGGACCATCTGCTTCGAGTTCCGGGTTGGATTCCGGGAACAAGAGCAGCAGCGCGAACGTTTGCGCGTCAAGTCTCTGTGAAACGGATTTAGATTCACAAACGAGGATTCTTTGATCTCTGGTTAATTTTTCGGTTGTCTGACGTACGCTCAAATCAGGATAATTGGATATGCTGAAATTGTGTCTAAGCCCCAAGCGACTGGATTTATGAATCAATTTAATAAGTGACAGTTTGACCGTGTTACTGGAGAGGTGATTTATTTACAGATTCACTCTAACTTTAGCGGGATTTTCAATAGGATTTTGCAGGAAACTGCTCAGAATGATTTATACTTTGAACCTGCGCCATTTTTTTGACAAAATAAAATTTTTGGTTTGGTGATTTAAATTCGAATCTTACCAAAATCAATTATTCTACACATAGAACCAACTTCTGTGGTGGACTCTCCACAGTAATTTCTATTGACTTAAAGCCACTTTTACAATCATTAGATAAACCTCGTATAACGCTATACCTGGGGCCTGTTTTTCAAAAAATACGGGACTAGTATTACTAGTCCCCACACTAGTACTACTAGTGAAGTTTACTAGTTTTTGTTTCTGAAATATACAAGTGTAAAATATTAGTTACAAGTTGGGAACTAGTATTTACTAGTGTATTTGACAAAAAATACTAGTATTTTGTTTCTCAAAATATTTGAGTTGTCTGTCAGACTAGTAATTTACTAGAGAAAAGCTACAAGTGTGAAAAGTCTTGTAAATTTTGAATATAAATTTAACTAGTCGTATTATTTGACAGTTCGTGTGTTTATTTTCTTTTACGTATATAATTCATTGGTTCTTTGTTAATGTTAATTCAGATTCATGTAGTGTCTGTCGTTGTTTAGTGTTAATAGATTATTTTAAATAATATAATAATGTGGTCTAGTGACTCTGAGTCTAGTGATGAAGAAGTAGTGCGACGTCAAAAACTAATTAAAGCAAGAATAAATTCTGTCCATGCAGAAACTCCATATGAGTGAGAGTTTACTCATGGCAAATAAGTTAGAAACATTAATTAATTAATTAGGACATTCTTCAGCTAGATATGAACAGAAACCATGCATTAACCATTCACTGTTTTAAGTTTGACCAAAATGTTACCCTGATATATTATTTCTAGTCTTTGTGTTGTCTATACTCAACCCGAAGCGTGACAAGCTTGACAGATTTTTATCCATTCATTGAATTTAACTGCTTTAGACAATTTATTTAGAGAATGTTCCAAACAGAATACCTTTAGCATTTCGAATCATTCCCAAAATAGTTAATTTCGCATCCAGTGTAGACATTTTTATTGAAAAATAATTTAATTTCAAATTAAAACACTTGGAAATGTCAACTTCAGTCAGAAAATAAAATCACTTGATTTAAAGAATATTGGTTTAAATACTAGTATTTATTAAAAAAACTACTAGACTATTGAAAATGTTTCAGAAACACTATTTTACTTGACTAATAAAATTTCACTTGTAACTATTAACTTGTGAACTAGTAACTTGTAAACTACGAGTAGTAAAATACTTTTCAGAAACACAATTTACTAGTACTATTAAAAATTTCACTTGTAACTAGTAACTTGTAACTTGTAAACTAGTATTTTTTGAGAAACAGGCCCCAGGTATAAAATTGAAAATTGTATTTTACAAACCTCGGATAAACCTCAGCTACAATAAACACCAGTATTTCTTATCCCATGGAAATCGGTCGTATAAACCTCGAATAACTTTATCCCTGGTTCTTATGGATACCCGTAAACACAAACGATGTGTTGTTATTCATACGCGTTTGACACAAGTCAATCAAGTATTTCATCATCACTATCAGAATCAAAAATATCATTTATATCATCTAACATCGTGAAAAATGCAAATTATAAGGCAGAAATAATATCAATATTGAAGAAAAATAGTCTAACAAAAAGATAATTTTATTGTGTCAACACCAACTTAAAATGATTTATCGTAATTCCTGATATAACTATCTGATAGATAAAAATGCATTGTAAAAGACAGTCTTGTTTATCGAAGCTATAATTACTAGGATAAAGTTATACCTCCGATAGCTATACCACAGTTTATCCATCAATTGTAAAAGTGGGCCTTAATTGATGAAACTTTTGTAGAATATAAACTCATATATTAGCTAGTACAAATCAAAGTGTCAACTCAAAATCTAGCAGTGATAAAAAATAGGCACGGCCATTCGAAAAAATATACAAAATCTAATACGACCTTCTATCAGTTCTATATATTTTGTATAAATTTCACTCAAAAAGGTCCTTGCAAAATATTCTATTTCTTGTACATTACCTTCCGGCAGTTGTACCTACGTAATTTATACAAATTCCATACAGAAAGTTTCTAGCAAAAAAATCCTATATTTCCAGCAAAATTGTAAGACAAACATGCTATATCAATTGCATTTGACAATAACCCACAGCTGGGTAGATTGTCTTTTTTTTTCGGGGAAGACAGTAAATCGTTCTCCAGGGTATTCAAAGTGAGCATCAAGGGTCAGTTATTGGGAATGATATATTTTTCACGTAGCACTAGACCCCGGTCTATAATGCTTTTACTTTATAAATCTCAACTGTCATCCGACTGATATATACGAGAAAATAAATGGCGGGTAATTCAAAAAGCGACCTCAAATTTGAACAGCCTTTATTTATAGTTTGTACTGTTTATTGTCATTACCAATCCTTAGACTATTTTTTGTGTAAGAATTGTTAACAAACATTTTTGTAATTAAAAGCTGCAAAAATTGCAAGCGCTTGCATTTAAATTTTAATAAGTAATATGAAATTAACGAGTTTTTCATTTTAAATATATTTATTTTTAAACAGATTATTCATGAACAAAATAATGTAATTTTTTAAAAGTTTTAATTAAATGAACATTCATAATCCTTTTTACCCTCCGTCATGCCTTTAGGTATGGAAGGTATTGTTTTTGGTCTAAAAAACAGATGGTGAGTTTTTAATGAATAAACACGTTTTATAGTTCCTAGAATACAATTTTACTCTTTTTGCGATTATGTCTATGTCTGTGGGTATATATATATATATATATATATATATATATATATATATATATATATATATATATATACAGTGAATTTATTTTAACGTGCAACATATAGTCAATCACTTCCATGGTTACATATTACTGTCAAAAAATGACAGCAATGTAATATTTGTCCATTTTAAAATGCAACATACGAAAATTTGTAGTTATGTATTATCAACACTAATTTCCAATAAATTAGCCTACATACTATTAACAAAATATCAAAACTATAATTTAGCACATCTTAACAAACTTTGGCTTACAAAAATTCATAATTTTAATATAATAAATGTTCAACAATACCTCTATTCACACTGAGGCAATATCCTAGTCGCTCGTAGAAAAAAATTACACCATTTATGATGTGTTCTGGAGGTATCTCCCATGCTGCAATACTATTTATAATGTTGCATTTTAAAATGGACAAATATTACATTGCTGTCATATTTTGACAGTAGTGTGTAACCATGGAAGTGATAAACCATATGTTGCATTTTAAAATAAATTCTCTGTATATATATATATATATATATATATATATATATATATATATATATATATATATATATATATATATATATATGTGTGTGT
>OY720457.1:57036310-57098810 GCA_963082715.1 Harpalus rubripes | reverse complement strand
ATTTAGTTATTGCGGAAACTCTATTAAGATCCATTCCATATAACTATGGTGCTATTTACTATTTTATTTTTAATACGTTACTATTATTAATTTGAAATGATTAGTTCTTTGACAGTAACATTTACGTGTCAGTTACATACATTTGAGATATGCAAGGAGATATAAACTGTACAACAGTGTAACCAAGGTGTTTTGCTTGTTTAAAGCGAAGGCTCCGGGATTAAAATTATAGATAATTTTATAAATTTATCCATAAAATATATAGAAAAAGTATTTATGCAAATCTGTAGGAAAATTTAATAATGTTTAATTTTTATAATAACACAAATCTGGAAAAAATAACATTTGAAGGTATTTTTCGAAGAAAATCTATTTTGAGCTTCAAGTAAAGTGCTATTTCCAGGTATCTAATATACACCAAACTCTAATGGTCTCTTCCTATATTCAAATAAGATAGAACTACAAGGTTTCAAAATTTTCTGAATGATAGTATTCATATACACACAGGCATCATCGTGAAAATGTTAAAATTGGATTCTAGGGACCTTAAAACGTGATCATTTACCAAAATCTCGATATGCGATTTTTAGCACGATCCCTATACCTTCCTTACCAAGGGTAGTGGGATGTAAAAAATGTACTTGCTATCTTGCATTACAAAGTAATGTAAAAATAAATAAATTCAAGAGAATATACATTGCAAATGTGCATGCATTGACGATTTCCAAGAAATTACTTAGTTTTATTACTGTCATACATATTAAAAATTAGTGTCAAATATATCTGACTGGTTTTGGTTATAATTCTAAATTTGATTTACAAGTAACTAACAAATAAAATATTGAACAATACACGCTAGGCGCTAGGTAACTATTATACTGCCTCAAGGAGGTGACAGGCTCGCCTACACGGCTCGCCATTCGCCAGTCATTTCCTTCTTTCAGTAGTAAAAGCTGTGTTAAACTATGTTATATAGTTGAAGGAAGCGATTTTGGAAACTAACTTATGCAGGGTTTAAAACATTTTATGTATAAATTTTGTAAATTGAAACTATATTATAAATAAGACAATACAGGATCTCCAGATATTCACAATTTTATACAAACGCAACTGAAACAAGCTCATAAACGACGTTTTGTTTTGATGATTTCTTCATCACTGAGAAAGGTTTTTGTATGTACCTCAAAAGAAAATTTCCAAAAACTGTTTGTATTTAAAGGTTACGTTTGAATTTATTGTAATCCCTGTAATATTTTAATCTCTTTTCAATTTACAAATTGATGTTAGAAGACGTATACTTAAAACGCATTATTCTTTGAATGCAGATTTAAAAGTAGATAATTAGGAATCATCTTATAATATTTTATCTTTTCAATTTACAAATTGATGTTAGAAGATGTACATTTTAATACAGATTTAAAAATACATAATTAGGAAACATTTTCAACGCAAATTTCGGGTACGGTCCAGGACAGAAAAATCTACCTGGCTCCAGGAACCCCTCTGTTACCTAAATGAAGGAATCTCGTAGATTCATATATTCTGCTACCTAAATGAGGGAATCCCTTGATTTCATATTCTCTAAGAATTGCTCCAAAAGTCCTGGACTAAACTTCTTACACCACTTCTTGATGATGGTTGGACGATAATCTTCCACTATTACAGTGGAGGGACAGAATGGAGTTGGAGGGTATAGAAAGACAAATAAACGAGGTTACTGCGCTAATAAACCAAATTTCTGAAGATGTCACACGACAAGAAGCTCTTGAATTGACTATCGGACATGAAGAATCATAGAAATTCACAAATAATATGGATGTTTTCGAATATATTCAATATGAATCAAGCTCCGACGAAGAAGGAGAAGTGATACCAGGACATGTAAAGCACAAAGAGGCAGTCAGAAGTTTTGAAACGTGTTTGAAGTGGCCTGAAGAAAATGATGAATCGGAACACCACATTGTAATTGTATCGGAAATGAAAAACCGAGCCAAAAAGGCAGAAGAAGCGAATATTAAACAGAGCAAAATCACCGAATTTTTCACAGTTACTATTGACTTTAATATAGATTTATGTAATATGCCTACATGTACTTTATTTTGTTATTCATATGTAGTAAGTACAGTTGTTTTTTAATTTTATATTTGAAAATAAAGCATTTTTTATTGCGAGAATGTGGAAATTCGTAGAGAATTAAAAAATAAATATTTTCTGTAATTTTTTCGATAATCCAAACATATCGATAATCCGGATCAAGATCAACCTATGCAATTATTAGTTTGGATTAAAAAGGTCCAACTGTACTAGCAGTTAACCTAAACTTCTCTGTTGAGAAACATTTTATTTTTATCACTACATTATAAAGATAATTACAGAAGCCAATTCAATTTTATTTATATCTAGAGAATATTATGCGTTATAATTTTATATAACGGGAATAGAGTTGATTTATAATGTAGTCAGTAGTGGTCAAGAGTCGTTAAGATAGGAGTAATTGAATGCGATAAGACGAAACTCGAATGATGTATTGATGTAGATAACACTTGTGATGAGTTAGTGGAAAATGAACAATGAGATAAGAAATGGTTACATTAGGGTTTCCTTCATTAGGATGGATCCTTCTAAGGACGAATTACGTTAGAGTGAGCCGGCCATTTTAGGATGGGATAAAGATGAAAGGGATAGGCAACGCAAGGAGCACAACAAGCTTATGTGAAGCTAAGGAGACTTGGATCTAGTTTGCATTAAACGAAATTGCACCATATGCACAGAACACCAATTTACTTCCTACGCTACCAAATCCTTTGACAATCCATTTATTATTAATTTTAAATGAATCTCGAAGGAGGAGCACTAAACTAGATTCATTCGATTTAGCCTCAGGCGTAATCTTAAGATGCAAATTTACACTCTGTACGGAGAATGGGATATTTACAGCACAATAACGCATACAGGATTATAACTCAATCAAATTAAGAAAAATTAGTACAAAAAGCAAAAGTATATGTTTAAAATGAATATTAATAAAGAAATAAAATGATATATAATTAAAAAGATCATTACATTACAAAATCAAAAATCTAGTGTGACCAACACAATACCTCCCGCCATTAACCGCCCGAGTCACAAGAAGAGATTAAGCTAATCCTTATTTTTAGATTAGCGAATTTTACTCTAATTTTGGCAGTTTATTTCTTAAAATATAGTCTAATCTAATCCAAGTAACTACTTTTTTGATAATAAAATGAAGATTAAAGTAGAATAAAATAGAATTCAGTAATCCAAAAATAAGAATTAGCTTAAACTTTTTTGCGAATCGTTAATTTTTATATCTAAGTACATACCTACATATTTACATATGCTGGAAACTGTGTTGATTTCCTTTCTTATTGTTCTATTTACTTTTTTTAAAAAAAAACGTTACTATTATTAATTTGAAATGATTAGTTCTTTGACAGTGACATTTATCTGTCAGTTACATACATTTGAATAACTGCGCAACCAAGGAGTTATGTTTGTTTAAAGCGTAGGCTCCGGGATTTAAATTATAGATAATTTTATAAATTTATCCATAAAATATATAGAAAAAGTATTAATGCAAATCTGTAGAAAACTTAATAATCTTTAATTTTTATAATAATATTAATGTCGAAAAAATAACATTTATAGGTATTTTTCAAAGAAAAATTGTTTTGAGCTTCTAGTAAAGTGCCATTTCCGGTTATCCGATTTACACCAAAATCTAATGGGCTCTTTCCATTACAGAAAAAGTTCGAAACACAAGGTTTCAAAATTTTCTGAATGATAGTATTTGAGTTAGAGTGGAGGATCCACACATACACACAGACATCATAGTGAAAATGTTAAAATTGGATTCTAGAGACCTTAAAACGCGGTAATTTACCAAAATTTCGATATGCGATTTTTAGCACGATCCCTATACCTCCCTTACCAAGGGTAGCGGGAGGTAAAAATGTTTGGAACTAAAATAACAGGTTCAGAACGAAATTTTTTTTTCGTGTGAACGGAAACGAAATTTTTTAAAGCTGAAACGATATTAACCGAAACGAAATGATTTTTTTCGGAGCTGAATCGAAAGGAAATGAAGATTCTTTCCCTGTTTAATATATTTAAAAATTAAATTTGAAAAATTTGGAATGCTTTAAAACTAATTTATAACAGTCCGATTTAAAAAAGTTTAAACTAATCCTCATTTAGCGAATTCTATACTACCCCGGTATTTAAAAGTTTAATCTTCATTACATTATCAAAAAAGTAGTTGCTTAGATTAGATTAGAATATATTTTAAGAAATAAACTGTCAAAATTAGCGTATAATTTGTTAATCCTAAAATAAGGATTAGCTTCGTCTTTTTTGTGAATCGGGTTGTAAAACTTAAAAACAGTCAAAACTGTTCAATTAATTTCTGAGACCATAAAAAATTCCAATCTTCCAAAGCTGTCAAACTAAATACTAGAAAACTAAAAATTAATTTCTAGCTAAATATTATCTGGTTACTTTTATATTTTCTCTCACAACGATAAATTGTTTGAAAGTTCTAACTTAACTTTCACAATTTAATTTCCAATGAGAGATATATAATTGTCTAAATAATTAATTAAAGTTTTTCTAAATTTATAACTACTTCTCCTTTATATTAGTTACAATTCTCGTAATAAAACTTGTCTAGTTTTTTTTTCCAGTTGTGGCAATTAACAAAGTGGTGTTCCGAACAGAAAACACAAATTTTGTTCACTGTGAGAAAAAAGGTTCAGAAAAGGTCAATAAGTAATTAAAAGTAAACTGATCCCATCCCTAAATAAACCTTGGAACAATTAATTAACAGTTTCGGATGATAGAAAGAATTCCGAAATAATATCTTCCATATTCTCATCTCCGAACACGTTTCAGATATTCGACGAGAATGAAATTGAAAGTCGGATATAGCAACGGAGATATTTCTTGAACTAGGTACTCTAAAATTCAATGAAGATTTATTAATAATATATATACTGTATTATTTTCTCGTAGTTGAGTTCGTATTGTTACTGGTTATTGTGCTGATGGCACGGGTTCGAATCCAACTGGAATTTAATTTTTAAAATACGGAAACGTGACTCCTATGGTACTCTATCCACGACAGTATAACTACCTGGTTAAAAACAACCTGTATGTAGATTGGTTAACAATATAATATTTTCGTAAGGAAATTAAGTAATTACACGAATAATATTTTTTATATTAATAATATCCGACCGATTTGAAACTTAAATACGTCTGCTGTCAATATATGCAATGGAGTTTTGACGAAACCTATTGTTATCTTTCTCGCACTAGTTTCTATAGTAGGCTGTGCGAGAAAGATAACAATAGTGTAACGTCAAAATAGAACTTATAGCTACTAAATAAATTACAGCTGACGTCCGCCAAATTGGAGCCATTTCACTGAACAATCGTCTAAGTATAGCGATGACGTTATCGCGCTAGCAGTCGGGCGACGTAAACACGCGAGTCGCGACGTGTTTAATTACTTCCGGTCGCCTGAACATTTTGTGTTCATTGTTATTATGCGGCCGAACATTCTAGAGCTCTCTGGAAGTTAATGGAAGCTGTATAAAAGGGACGCAGCTATGCTCGGAAGTTAATTAGTTACATGGAGAGACATATAGAGACATTCATATGGAGTGTTAGTGAACCACAGCAGTATTGTAGTGAGCGTATGCAGTATAGTGTCGAGTGGAGTAGGTACTCTGGAAGTTACTTGTATACTGGGTTAGCTGTGGATGTGAATACTCGGTAGTGTTGACAAGTATTGTGAAGCTAGGTATACAAGGACAGTAAGAGCAAGTTGGAGTGGATATTCGGCATTGGTGTTGAAGAATTGTGGCATACGGATAGTTGTTGAGATTGAGGCTGTGGAAGGAGTAATTTAGTTACATAAATAGACAGACAGTGAGGTGAAAGGTGTGACTTCTGTCTGAGCAGTTGAATATACAGACGCTGTTGAGTCAGTTGAGTATATAGACGCTGTAAAGGTCGGCAGGCGGACAGTTGAACGTGATATAAGTATATAGTGACATAAATATAGTGATATAAATAGCGCGTAAACAAGAGTTATTGTTTAATAAACCTTTATTTTAATTAATAATAATTGTCTAATATTTACACTTTACCAAAATAAATAAAAAACATTACAATATATGAAAGAAGACTGTTTTGAGTGTAATGTAACAGTGAAATTTCTATAACTCATAGTTACCATCAAAGCGCCCGACTAGAAATTGGGAGGCCGTGGGTTCGAATCCCGCTGGGGTCCGTGAATTTTTCACAAAGCCGTCTTCGTTTGGGTGGGGCAGAAAAACCTATCCGATTTCAAAACGTTATAAAATTAAAACCACTCAACTTGTCAAAAATTTTTTTTATTAACATATCGCAAATTTTATGCCATTTTTAAATTTAAGTTTTGAAAAGCACATCACTCAAATGTCGTCCTTGGGAGCGGATACACTGATTTAGGCGCTCGCGGTAGCTTTCCATGACTTTCACCGTCATTTCCACAGGAATTTCTTCAATTGCCCGAGCAATTTCCCTTCGTAAAGCAAGAAGGGTCCTTGGTCGATGCTGGTAAACCTTCGATTTGAGGTAACCCCAAAGGAAGAAGTCACATGGAGTGAGATCCGGTGAGCGCGGCGGCCAGCCAAGATCACCTCTCAGGGAAATGAGGCGACCGGGAAACAGTTCCCTGAGAATGTCCATTGATCGTCGCGATGTGTGGGCGGTTGCACCGTCCTGTTGAAACCACACATTTTCCACGCCATTTTCTTCCATTTTGGGTCTAAGAAAATTTTCCAGCATGAAACAATAGCGCTCGCTGTTGACCGTTACGGTTTGCCCATTTTCTTCAAAAAAGTAAGGCCCCCAGACGCCTAGGCGGGAAAGAGCACACCACACAGTCACTTTTGGGCTATGGAGGGGTTCCTGATGGATTTCTCGAGGATTTTCGTCACTCCAATATCGAAAATTCTGCCTGTTAACGGCACCACAAAGGTGAAAATGGGCTTCGTCCGTGAAGAGCACAACATCGTCGTTTGGGAGTTCTCGGAGATCGCGACACAGGTTCGTACGGGTTTAAAAATCCCTTTCACTTAATTCCTGTGCAACAACCATTTTGTAGGGATGCATTTTGAGGTCCCGGTGCAAAATGCGCCGAATAATGCGGTTGGAAATCGCCAAAGCGAGCGAATGTTTTCGCGCCGAACGACGCGGGGAACGTTCAATCGCGGCTCTCACATTGGCCACGTTTTCAGGTCCTGTTGCTGTCCTGGGACGTCCAGGCGACTTCTTTTTCAATGCTGAACTCGTCTGTCTAAAATTTGACACCCACACTTTAATCGTAGCGTGATGTGGAACAGGATCATGACGCCCGAGTCCGAAATGAATTCGAAAAGCACGTTGTGTAGCAATTATCGAACCGCCGTATTCGATAAACCGCTCAATAACAAAAGCACGATGTTCACCAGACCAAGGCATGTTGACTACTGACAAATGGCATAAAACCGGCTTTCTAACGGTTTTTACCCCACTAATCTACCTGCTCCCTCTTCTGGGAAAAAGGGATTTGAAATCGGATAGGTTTTTCTGCCCCACCCTGTATTACAATATATATTCGCTAACCTCAAAAATCTTAACGAATCGTATTTTTTCTTGTTAAATAAATATAATATGGCAAATTTGAAAGTTATATTTAGTTATGAAAAATAGTTACTACATAAACTTATAAAAAATGCACTTTTTTCATAATTTACTGCATTCATTTTGGCTCCATGATGGCGGACGAGTCAGGTATGTATTATCTAGTAGCTGTAGTGGAACTGCTATTAAATTAAAATATCTCGCCAAGTAATTAATATTTTTTTTAATACGAACTTTATTTATTGAGTCATACTTTAAAGATACAAATATCACTCCCTTATACTACATAAAAGTTGTTGGTATATATCTTTATATTATTCAAATAACGCAATTTTTTGGTATATAATATATTAAAATAAAATAAAACGTTATACGTTTCATAACACATACATGAGTACAATTTCAATTTGAAAAGGCTTATTCCTTTTTATTCTCTGTTCATTCCTACGCCAATGCGTGGGTGAACAATCCAATTGGCCTTTCTTGCTATCAGTGTGAGTATCCGTATCAAGAGGCCGATACGAGACCTGCAGGTCTCTGGGCATTAATAACTGATACCCTCTGGAGAGGTGTGGCTGCCGATTGAAATACAACATCCACGGATTGATAAAATGCTTGTAACATCCCTCTGAAATAGGGGATAACTAAAATAGATTGTCTGGTGTTTGCTGCACAATCGTACATGATTCTGGAGCCTGTTTCAATATACTTATATGAATATAGGACATTAAACAATAAACGAATTGTAGAAGATTATAAGGGTTGGATTTAAAATCATATTCGATTTATTCATTAATATTTAATTTGATATTGTAATTAATCTACTTCACCTTTCGCCATTCTTTATTTCACTTATTAGAAGGTCCCAACGAATAACATATGTATGGTATGACTAGCGAATTAAAGTTGACGTTTAAGGTGCATTCACAAATGAAAATTAGGTTTAGATTTATGGTTTATACTTTATATTTAAAGACTTTGGCCGCATATTATGTAATGACTCCATTCACACTTCAGAAATTAGGGTCTCTAAATCCAAATCAGAAAGCTAAACATTGCAAGGTCCTAACTTTAGGTTTATGATTTAGTTTGACGTCACAAACTTCACCAATGAGAACGAGTCTGAAATGATATAGATATATACACCCATCTTTATTTAGTAATCCACTTGGCGGATTCAGCTTTTTAAACATATGCGAGAAGAACATGGGGACTGTCATAACTTAATTGCTGAAATATAACCAATAATGCCAAGCGAATGACAGCTTCGCGGCGCACAGGTGTCTTGTTGAGTACTGCTCTACTGATATTTTAATCTTGTTTTTGAAGCATTTACACAGATATCTGTACATATCAAAACTAATTTTCAGGTAATTTAAACTTACATTTATTAATGACTTACTTAAACTTAAACAAAAACCATAAACCTAATTTTCATTTGTGAATGCACCTTTAGATTATTTAATAGATGTGGTTTCTTTTGAAAACATTTCCCTATATTTGATTTGACAGGAAACTGACCCTTATGTATTCCATTACAGAAGATAAGAATTGTACTCAAGGAGACATTTAAAATGACCTTATCAAAAGGATTCAGGGATGTATTAAAAAAATTTAATACCGCAAATTCTAGTTCGTTCGTCTCAAGTGCAAGCAACCCTCGAGTCTGAATTACTCTTAGAGGAAATTAAAAATAATCCTGTTTCATAGAATTGCCAAACTAAATAGTTACAAGATTAAAATATTTTGTTATAATCAACATAAACGAAAAATGTTTAAACGCATCCATGTTTTAATATTCAGTTACCCTAATCGGCCATCTATTTTCAGCCAGACATAGTAATGTATTTCTGTACTTTCCTAGTCCAGTATTTAAATGGGTTCATGCAAAAATTATACTATAATATTTCGTACAACTCTATTCTTCTTTAGGGTTTCAAAAAAAACCACATCTATAAAATAATTTAAACGTCAACTTTCATTAGCTAGTCATACTACACATCAAACATAGTTTCGTCACTTGATATAATTTTTGAAAAAAAATTGTGTCTGCCACTATTTAATATTGTTAAAGTATCTTGGCAAATCCTTCAAAGTTCTGTTTTTTGAAATCAGAAATATTATGTGGCACGAAACAACTCACAATTTTTTTAAATGCAGGTGATCCTGTTCCATATCTGTATTTTATTGTCTCCTTCACTTATATATTTTCACACACAGCAGCAATGTTCTTTTCTCTATTAGTTAAAGAAGAGACCTTGCTTCTTTTTGGAGAAAAACTGAATTTGTTTTTGTTCAAATTAATTGTATCAGCGCTAAATTGTGCTTCTAAATATCTCTACAACACATTCAAATGTGACTTTTCTTTTTGTCAAGATACTTAATTTTGTTTGACTTTGACATAACATTTTATCGTATTTTGGGGTGTGAAATATTCAAATAAGAGATCTATATTTACAAACAACACGCAAAAAAACACATATACGTTTATTATAATTCATGTAAATTTATTTTTAATTTTTTTGAACGAATGTATTTCATTTCTGATGCATATTTGAATATATAGGTCAAGTTGAAGCATTTTATACTTGTGATGATACATTTTACTAGTATAATTTAAGTACAATAAGAATATAGCATACATGATTCGTACATAAAGTATCCAAGTAATTGAAGTACATTTACACACGCAATGCAACAATTACACAGTACAGAGACAGAAACACAACTTACCACAATTGTACTAAAATAGAAACTATAAACAATGATATGTGTAGTGTATGCATAGTCAAAAGTAATTAATTCAGAATGATTTGGTAAATAAATTGAGTTAAACCAGTGCATTACAATCCATTATTCTGAAATGTCTCATATTTATAACAATAATTCGCTTAATTCATTTTAGAACATGCATAATAATTGTTAAATTCCCAAAACTTGTACCACAAAAATTTATAGGGTATTTTCCAAGATATTTTCTTCACTTTTTACCTCCCGGCACCCTTGGTAAGGGAGGTATAGGGATCGTGCTAAAAATCGCATGTCGAGATTTTGGTAAATGACCACGTTTTAACTTTAAGGTCCGTAGAATCCAATTTTAACATTTTCACGATGATATATATATATATATATATATATATATATATATATATATATATATATATGTGTGTGTGTGTGTGTGTGTGTGTGTGTGTGTGTGTATGTGTGTGAGCGCGCGTGGGTGCGTGCGTGCGTGCGTGCGTGCGTGTGTGTGTGTGTGCCAACTTATCGTCGAAACAAATATGCACAAAAAAATTATACATCTTGCCTGGAATATCGAAATAAACTTAGTTTAAAAATATTGAATGCAAACTACTCTCTGTAATGTAACCTGTTTGTCATCTACTCTTCTTAAAAAGTTTAAATTTCATTTTAATAATAATCTTTGAAGAAAGAGATAGTTGTCATGGTAAATATGTGTTATTGTGAAACAGTACAATAGGCCTACGTCACCGTCAACTGTTACTGCCGAACGAGAACCTGTATACGATTTTACGGCTCTCTCAGGCAATTCAGCACTGAAGAATGCACGTCATTCGTAGTCATTTGTCAAACGAGTAATTTTCTTTTAATGCTAGACTTCTATGGAGCCATAACAGAGACATACAACACAAAATCAATATTCTTGGAGGTTTTACATTCGAAATGCAATAAATAATCGCAATTTTTCAAACGCACACGCACAATAAGATCAAAACGAGTATAGTTACCTAATTTGCTTTACTGTAATTTGTTGGCGTCTTATTTCTTTGCTTTAGAGCCCGAGTCACAAAAAAGATAAAGTTAATCCTTATTTTAGGATTAGCGAGTTTTTACTCTAATTTTGAGAGTTTACTTCTTAAAATTTAAAATATAGGTTAATCTAATCCAAGTAACTACCTTTTTTAAACCCCTCAACAGGATTAAATCCGAATTACAGAGTGGGTTCACACTCACACACATCCATGCCTGTGGGATTCGAACCCAGAGCCCCGAGGGCACTCATGACATGAGGCGTTGCTCTAACCATTGAGCCACCGGAGCTATAATAAAATGAAGATTAAATTTTAAATACCGGGATAGAATAGAATTCACTAACACAAAAATGAGGGTTAGCTTATAGTATATTATATACTCAGGGACTAAAGTGCATATTCAATCCCGTGGGTGAAGTTTATTCACCTGAGGGATTGAATGCACTTTAGTCCTGTGGTATATACGCTATTTTTCGCACTCCCGTATCAAATGGAACCATATTAGTGTAAAAGAAATTAATCTTACAATTTGACAATACAAATGTCAAAAAATTTGTTCAAATTTAAACTCAACGCCTGCTCAAAATGTAGTGCAGATACTATATGATGTTATGGAAACATCTTGTTTATTTTTACTTTAGTCTCCCATGGATTTTTTTCATATTTAATCCCTCTGGGACTGAATTTGAACTTTAGTCTCAGAAATGAGTGATTAGAATCGCTCTTTAGTCTCGGGAGTGCAAAAAACATTTTTGTGAATCGTTAATTTTTATTAATCTAAATACATACCTACATATTTACTTATGCTGGAAACTGTATTGAATTCCTTTTCTATTGTTCTATTTACTTTTCTCTTTTTAAAACGTTACTAATATTATTTTGAAATGATTAGTTCTTTGATAGTGACATTTATCCGTCAGTTACATACATTTGAATAACTGCGTTTTGTTTGTTTCAAGCGTAGGCTCTGGGATTTAAATTATAGATAATTTTATAAATTTATCAATAAAATATATAGCAAAAGTATTAATGCAAATCTATAGAAAATTTAATATCTTTAATTTCTGGTTATCCGATTTTCACCAAAATCTAATGTGCTCTTTCCATTACAGAAAAAGTTCGAAATACACTTTCAAAATTTTCTGAATAATAGTATTTGAGTTAGAGTGGAGGATCCACACACACACACATACACACACACACATACACAGACATCATCGTGAAAATGTTAAAATTGGATTCTAGGGACCTTAAAACGTGGTCATTTACCAAAATCTCGATATGCGATTTTTAGCAGGATCCCTATACCTACCTTACCAAGGATAGCGGGAGGTAAAAATAAAAATAAACACTTGGTGATACAATGAAAATTCGGTTTTGATGCCAAATCCGGCCATAAAAAGAAAATGAATTTTGTTGACATATTTTTAGACTGTAGGTTACAAGGTCGCCAGATAACAATCCCGGTTTAACCTTTCGTAAATTCCTATCTTATTTACCTATCACCTTCTTGGATCAAATTCCACGGCAGTGTGAAATCCCGTCTTAGACTCGAAGCCACCGAGCTTGTTTGCGTTCAGAACGCCGAGTCACATCTTCGCTGCGTAACAGTGCCCCACGGGTTACAAACTTGGGACATCAAGTTGCACAACTCAGCCGCAGCTACAGGCACAGGCACTAAACTAGAGCCTTATAAGACCTTTTTATTATTTCGGACTCTCTAGAGATAAAGCTGAAGTTTCCAAGATATTAAAAATAATAAAAATTATTTTATCGCCAAAACCGCGTTTATGAATGCTGAATTCAGAAAATGCTCACCTATGTTTTTTTGGTGTCGTCGTAAAAATGATATAAATTTTATTGTTTATAGCATCAACAGAAAACGAATGTTGCTCTAAACACTGAAAACTTTTTTTATGTACTTACATTTATTCTATTTTCATACTTCAAGTGTTCAAAATATTTACAGTAGTAATAATAGAAAATCTGATGTGGCCAGCACAAAACCTTTCGTCAATTCTATGTATTTTGTTCAAATGTCATACAGAAAGTTCCTTGTAAAAGATTCTATTTCTTGTACATTATCTGTTGTATGTATTTTATACAAATTCCATATAGCAAAATTATAAAATAAACATACTATGTCAACTGCACTTGACACTGACATCTTTCAATCAGAATTTTCTTAATATAGTAGCTATTTCCATTGGTTACTTTATGAAATTTAATTTCTTTATAATTTTTACTTCCTTGTACATAGTAAAAGTATCGTAATCGCGAAAAATTTCCGTTTTCAGACTTCAACGGACATATCCATTTTGACCATCCCTAAATCCATTTTGACTAATTTCGTCGTGACGTCTGTACGTACGTACGTATCTCACTCAAAAACGGTAAGCCGTAGAAAGTTGAAACTTTGTATTTAGGACTGCTATAACATCTAGTTGTGCACCTCCCTTTTAGTCATTAGATAATTTCCAGAAGTGATACTTTACTAGAAGCCTATAATAGATTTTAATGAAACACTATGTTAAAATATAATCCAATACTTTTCAAATTTGGTATCTAAGACCTTTATGTCAATGGGAATAACATAGTGGATATTGGTTAAAATAGGCGAACCGGAAGTGATATATTACAGTTTTTCTTAAATAAAATGGTTTTATTATGATTTAAAAAAAAATGCTTCAAATAATAGTTTTAGAGAATTCAATTCTGCGTCTAGCACATCCAATATTATTAAATTAGCCCTTTGTTTTGATTTTGTAATAAAGCTTGCTATGGATTTGGAACAAAAAAGTAAAAAAAAACAGTCAATGTTAATGTCAAATTACGTCAAATACGTGAAATTTTATAATTGGGTCTATATTTCGGGTTGGTCTTGCATACAAGGAAGTCGTGTGGTGTCCATATCAGATTTTTTAACTCTATATAAATTTAATATGAAGTATAAAATGCAGTCAAATCGTATAGAGAATAAAATATTCTTTAATATGTATAATAACATTAAATGAGAAAAAAATATATTTAACAGTTAAAAAAAATGTTAAAATCTTTAAATGAGGTTACATCCGGTTGAACAATTGTAACCAAAATCTTATTAGCTCTTCATATGGATGTAAAATAAATAAATAAATAAATATATCATCACGGGCACTCATTGCTGGCGTGGATAGTGCACCACAGGAGTCATTTTTGTGCCATTTAAAATTCTAAATATTTGGCGTCGGTCGGGGTCGAAGCCGGTTCCCCATATTCGCGACCTGACACTCAGACACGCGGCCACGAGACCCATATGGATGTAACGAAGAATAATACGAAAGAATTATAATTTTTTAAATTGTAGTATTAAGTTATCACAGTCGAAATTCACACACACACACACACACACACACACACACACACACACACACACACCCAGGCGCGCGCGCACACACACCTACATCATCGTAAAAATAGTAAAATCGTATTCTAGGGACCGTAACCGTGCTTATATATTGATTAAAAACTCATCATCGATTTTTTTGACCAAAGACAATACCTTCCTTTCCCAAGATGATGGAAGGTAAAAAGAGTTAAATTCAGAATAGCTTCCTTTTAAAACAGTAATAGCTATTTCTAGTTTATTATGAACTTGACCCACAAATGTTTAATAATAAACATGGAATAAGAGTTAACTATAGAATAAACGCTCCCTAATTTCATTTTAACACAGGATTAAGAGATATTCTTGGAATACCTACTCTGGAAATAGAAAATTATTTATTATAATCGCTGTTAAAGTTTTAAAATATTCCTCTAAATTAGAAAATAACTATTTATGATATATGTTAAAAGTGGCATTTATTTGCGAGAAGGAAGTTTGAAACACGACTACAAAAAAGAAAATAATTTACCGAAAAGAGTTTTATCTGTTTGTCATTCGTCTAGACAAAATATTTTCTTCATTTCAGTCAAATAATTAAACAAAGAAAATATGCACGAATCAATTATCTCAATTAAATTGTGAGGAAAGTTAAGCATGAACTGTAACTTTTGTTTGATTGTTCTTTGGTAAAACAAACTTGTCTGGTTCGCAAGTCGCAAGTTCATCTGGTTTGGTTTGACTTGAACCCTCGAGCTTATTTATTCTAGCTTAAAATTCTTACGCGATATGTCGAGGAACGCTGTGGGGTAAAGCAAATTATGTCGTAGTATTCTTTCATCAATGAAATTGTTAATAATATGTTTGAAGAAATGAATAAAAAACCTAACTCAGAGTAGGCTATGAGCGGAGAAACGTATGTCTAATTATTACTTAATTCAAAAGTCAAATTTCTAAAAGAAAAGATAATAAAAAAGGATACAGTATATTGCCATTCGCCGTTTTCTAATTTATATCAAGTTCTAAAATAAGATTCAAGAAGAATAGTTTTGATATCTTTAGATAACATTTTTGACAATATCTCGTGTCAAATTTAATTAAATACTTTTAAATTGACAAATGTTTTTTAGTTCATAGCCTACCCCGAGTTAGGAATTTTTTTGAACACACTGTAGCTATATTTAAATAGAAAATTTGGAAATAATGTATTATTTGTTTATGATTATTTTGTATTGCCATAGAAGTAAGAAAATATGTTTGTCTTTAAATTTAATTTAACTTTTTATTGAATATTTTGTCCAGTTGCATCTAGTCCATAATTCATTTTTTACCTTCCGTCACCTATAGGTAAGGAAGGTATTGTCTTTGGTCAAAACATGATGAGTTTTTAATTAATATGCACGTTTTATGGCCCATAGTATACGATTTTCCTATTTTCACGATGATATATATGTATAGATGGATGGATGCAAGTATATTTGTATGTACATGCGTGTGTGACGATTCTTTCGGATCGCATAACTCCAATACCACCTTTCCAAAAATTATTATTATTTTGTAGTTCTTTTTGCACGATCATATTATTTTTTATATTTATCGATAGTGTTTCCAAGACAGTAGGTCTTATTTACAAATTACTGAACGGTAAGTGATGTGACTCACGGTGGTAAGTGATGTGCTTCACTTACCGTTCAGGAGGCGAGTCGATAATAGCTATTAACGTACCTAGGAATGTTATGTATATCATAACTGCCGAAGATGTCGGTTTGAAATCCGAGCTCGTAGTGCGAGGATTTTAAGACATCTAAGGCTTGTTATGATTAATAACATCCGTGGTTTGTTCAATAGTTTATCGGTTTCAGAAAATTAAGACATTATTGATAAATACCATTTTTTGAAATTCTCTCATTAATGCTACTTTCAGATTGCTATGGTTAACACAACAATTTTTTTGACATATGTCAATAAGACAAATATTCAAATTATGTGCATTGTTCAACATGTTTATTACTTTAGAATAAAGTAGACCGTATTTAGTACGATAGGCTAACGTTATCTTTATGTATAAATGAAGAGCATTATATTTTCATTTTATTTTATTTTCATTTTGTAGACCGTTGTTGACAAGTCAGTATGGTAAAAATATTACCATACATACACAGTTATTACTTAGTTACCAGCCTACTTTTGTACATGTAAACAATGGAATAATATCCTGAAACCGGTAAATAAATAAAAACAAAAATCAAAGCTTACTTCAAAAATGGCAAATAAATTTTTTTAATATGTCAAAAAAAATTCGAATCTTATTTTTCTTTTAAATTGCGTGCGTCGATCGTATATAAATAAAATAGTATAAGCATCACGAACGTTAAGGAATTACTGATCTCAGACAAAATTGAGACCTTCGCTTCGTTCAGTCCCCAAACATTGTCTTCGATCGGTAAACTGTCCTTGCCGTTCTTAATTCTTATATACTATATTGTTATTTTTGTTTCGGGTTTGTGCTAACCCACTTAAGTGGGACATGCGTGATTTAATGAATGAATGATTTTTGCGTATTCCTAGGTTGGTTATAATTAGTCAACCGGAAGTACACTCATTTGAAGATTTTAATAGTTTTTGTTGAAAGAACACTGTTAAATATTATTTTTTCACATAAATATAAAAGAATATTATATTCTCCACGCGATTTGATTGCATTTTAAAATTCCTATTCAATGGACATAGAGTTAAAAGAATTATAAAGAAATTAAATATCATAAAGGAGCCAGCTATGCTACAACCATGGAAACAGCTACTATATTAAGAAAATTATGATTGATAGATGTCAGTGTCAAGTGCATATGACACAGTGTTTGTGTTATAATTTTACTGGAAACTCAGAATCTCTTGCATAAAGTCTGTGTATGGAATTTGTTTAAAATACATAGAACTGACAGAAGATAATTGGAAATATAGAACATTTTGCAAGAAATTTCCTATATGGAATAGTTGAGGTGATCCGTGATGGAATGGAAGGTAATGTCCTGCCACATCAGATTTTTTTATTATACTAGACCGGGGTTCCACAATGTAAATGTTTCCATATTTTCACATCATTAATAATGTGCCTCAATAATTTTAACCTGACCCTCTAAAAATATTACACAGTCTTTCATTATTGTTAAAACAAAAATCTTGTAACTACAACAAACAAATCCATCGTCATCAGTATTAAATATGCTAAAAAGAAAATCAGAATGTAAAACTTGGTTGAAAAACGCGTAGAAATGACAGCGAGATGATATAACGTGAACGGCCACGAGGAAAATGTTATTACTTTTTAGCGCATTCATACATAAAAAGGGCTTTACGTCTCACTACACTTGTTCATGCACCACCCCACCCTGCGCCGTAACGAACAAGCGCGAAAGGATGTCTGAATGCCAGTCCCAGTCTCTCTTAAGGATCAATGCAAATCGAAACTTTCACAAGAGAAATTGATCGTTTTTCAATATGGTTATTTGATAAACTTCTTTGATAACGACAAAATTGTGTTTATGATATAGAATGAGGCTTATGATACTCAAAACTCTTACAGATGTTTTTAATATTTAATTAATATAACAGGTAAAAATGTTACATACTTGAATTTTATTTATATTTTATTCAGATCACTAGAAACATTTTGGTTGGATGGCTGGTAGTATGAGCAACTGATTAAGAGGCTGTTGCTCGAAATGTGACTTTTTACCTTCCGTCACCATTAGATAAGGAAGATATTGTTTTTGGTCAAAAAATTCGGTGGTGAATTTACTATTTTTACGATGATGTGTGTATGCGCGTGTGTATGTGTGTGTGTGTGTGTGTGTGTGTGTGTGTGTGTGTGTGTCTGTTTGTGTGTGTGTTTGTGTGTGTGTATGTGTGTGTGTGCGGGCGCGCGTGTGTGCGTGTGTGTGTGTGTATGTGTGTGTCTATATGTGACAAAATTTTCTAATGCGATAACTGTAATACTACAATTCCAAAAATTATAATTCTTTCGTATTCCTGATTAGATTTTGGTAATAATTGGTTAAGCGGAAGTAACCCCATTTGAAGATTTTAACAGGTTTTCTTGAAAAAACGATTTTAAATATCATTTTTTCACATTTAATGTTATTATAAATATTGAAGAATATTTTATTCTCTATACGATTTGAATGCATTTTATACTTCATAATAAATGAATATAGAGCTAAAATATTATAAAGAAATTAAATATCAAATATTAGTCAGCTATATTAAGAAAAATCTGATTGAAAAGTGTCAGTGTCAAGTGCAGTTGACAGTATGTTTGTGTTATAATTTTACTGGAAAAAGAGGACCTTTTGTAGCAGTGAAACTTTCTGTATGGAATTTGTATAAAATACATACAACTGCCTTAAGTTAATGTACAAAACAGAATCTGTTGCAAAGGACTTTCTGTATGACATTTATACAAAATACATAGAACTGATGGAAGGTAATGTGCTGGCCACATCAGATTTTTTTCTCTAGTCCTGTGGCTTTATTATGAATAATAAAATTTGGAAATTTGGCAAGATGAATAATGAAGGTTGACTTTACTGTGCGACAGAGGCTTTTTTATCAAATAGTTTAAAGTAAATGAGTACTCGTATTATGTTATTAAAATAGGTCAATTTGACATATTTACTAATTTAAAAACATTGTAGAAACTGAATTATTGTACCGATTTCGTTCTCCTTTTACACACTATATGAGAAAACCCGTAAAAAGTTGGCGACATGGACATATTTGAATTATTATTATTTATTACAAAGTAAATTAAGCATAAAATTGTTAATTTTAAAGTATATTTTTAATAGTTTATATTACGAAATTTGAAAATGTAATTTATTAATATGTACTGTTTAAAAAATATTTCTATTTAGAAATTGATAATGTTTATTAAAGTGTTATAATGTTATTACAATCTAAAATTCCTATACCTCCCTTACCAAGGGTAGCGGAAGGTAAAAAATGATAATATCTAAACAGAAATTTAGTTACAAAGATAAACAAAGTTGAAATATTGTTACTAAACCTATAATTTAGAAGACTTTATAATAAGGTTATTTAAAAATTAATAATAGATAGAGTCTAAGGTTAAATTTAACTAAAACTATTATAATTACCCCTTAACTTTAAAATTAATTTTAACAAAAACTATATACGTATTTCGAGAACTAAGTTCTCATCATCAGTAATATAACAAGTGAAAGTTAAACAGAGTAGTCAATATTACTGTTGAGAACTTAGTTCTCGAAATACGTATATAGTTTTTGTTAAAATTAATTTTAAGGTTAAGGGGTAATTATAATAGTTTTAGGTAAGGTTATTTAATTGCTCTGCACTCGACTTGTCATAATATTCATCGCTAAATTACCATATACAATATGTGTAAAAATAGTACAAAACTTGAGGTTAGTCTTTAATTACCGTTGGTTATTTAACTTTTAATTTACAATTGCATTCGTTGCTGTAAATTCGTTAATTCGATAATGGCGTAGCAAATGCTTGTTTGGTTATACATTTCCGAGCCGAGGATTCCTAATGAGCACGCAACGCACACTAAACATTCGACCGTTGAAAAGTCATTTCGCGAATTCCATTAAATACTCCACTGACAAAAACTTCTTCCACTTAGCAAGCTTTGCCTTCCTTAAATATGAATTGCAAATTCTATTCCTGTCCATTAAGGTAAATCGATTTTTTTATAATTTCTCAAAACTTCCTTTTCATTTATTTCTTTTAATTTTAATAATTTCCATTTTTCACATGACTGACAGTAACAAAACGGCTAAAAAGGAAATAAATTTCGTTTTAATTGAAAAATTCTTGCTTCACTGCATATTGCGATACTTTTTTTTTCGACAGAGACTATTAAAATAATTACCGCCGCTAATTTTTCTTTAATAAAACAAAAGTAATTTCCAGCTTCATTCAGTAATGTGCCGTAGTAAACACAACTTCGATTTCAAAGGAGTCAAGATTCTGGAAAAAGAACCAAATTTTCATAAACGATTAACACTAGAAATGTTGTTTATAAATAAAAACAAAAACAGTCTAAATAAAAGAACTAATATAGAAAATCTATGTAAGTGTCATCTATCATAACATCACAAGATGACAGTTGTGACCTTCAATGTTCATTTTCAAACAATTCGAAAACAGTAAGACATGTAAACAAGGATTTTTTAAAAATACCGCCAAAATCGTTTCCAACAATTCCGGAACTTCGTTGAACCACATTGTAGTTTTAAAGTTTGACCTTTGACACATTTGTGATTTTTACCTCCCGCTACCCTTGGGGTGGGATGTATAGGGATCGTGTTAAAAATCGCATATCGAGATTTTGGTAAATGTCCGCGTTTTAGGCTTGATTTACATTAGCGGTACAATGACGATACAATAACGGTACGGTGACGGTATGTAAATCTGTAAATATCAAAGGGTCGTCACCGTACCGTCATTGTACCGTGAATGTAGATGTAAATGGGTCCATTAAAATACATTTACCAAGAAGTGTCCGTACCGTCATCGTACCGTCATTGTACCGCTAATGTAAATCAAGCCTTAAAGTACCTAGATTCCAATTTTAACATTTTCACGATGATGTCTGTGTGTATGTGTGTGGATCCTCCACTCTAACTTAAATACTATCATGTGTGTGTGTGTGTGTATGTGTGTGTGTGTGTGTGTGTGTGTGTGTGTGTGTGTGTGTGTGTGTGTGTGTGTGTGTGTGTGTGTGTGTGTGTGTGTGTGTATGTGTGTGTGTGTGTGTGTGTGTGTGTGTGTGTGTGTGTGTGTGCGTGTGTGTGCACCTTACTGGAACCGTGCAATAGTTTTCTCCGAAAAATATCTTTAAATGTTAATTTTTCGACATTTTGTTATTATAAAAATTAAAGACTATTAAATTTCCTACAGGCTTGCATTTATACTTTTTCTATATATTTTATGGATAAATTTATAAAATTATCTATAATTTACATCTCGGAACCTACGCATAAAACAAACACAACTCCTTGATTACACAGTTCATATCTCAAATATATGTAACTGATAGATAAATGTCACTGTTAAAGAACCAATCGTTTCAGATTAACAATAAAAAAAATTTAAATAGAAAATAGTAAATTGAACCATAGTTATATGGAATAGGACTTAATACAGTTTTCAGCGTAAATATGTAAGAATGTATATTTTAATTAATAAAAATTAAATGGCAGGAGGTATTGTGTTGGCCACATCAGATTTTTTACTATATATTTTAACAACAATTATTTATTTATTTGATCTGATGATTTATATATATATATATATATATATATATATATATATATATATATATATATATATACCGTGTGTCTACTTTTTTATGGACCATAGGAGATACAATGGTAAAATTTTCATATGGCTGTAAATTCTGCCCTATTAATTTTAGAACTAAAGTGTAAACATAAAAAATGTTCAGAATTAAATATTGCATCAAATTAGTCTAAATTTGTTGATATAATAGGTTCTTGCCATGAGATAAACGTAATCCGTCTTTAAGCTTTTTACAGAGAGCCATGCAAGACAAAATATGCAATTTAATTAGTCATATTATTTGACTTTCACAGATAAAAGTTTATTAATTGATATTTAATTGTTAATATTGTTCCATTGAGTTTTTTCTGCGATGGCAAATGTATCCATGCTTACTGATAAATAATTTAAAGAATTCAATAATTTTAAAAACTTTATGACACATGTCATCTGTCAAATTCAAGCAATACAACTGTTTAAAATTTTGTGATAGTGCTCATGGCACTCTGTAAGTAGCTAAAAATTATTACTTTTATTTTGCCTCTGTTTCGCAAACGAAACGCATGCAAACAATAATTTTGGACTTTTTAGATGCAGTTTTTAATTCTGTATATTTTTTTGTATTTACACTGTTGTTCTAAAATTAATAGGGCAGAATTTACAGCATTATGAAAATTTTATCATTGTATTTCCCATGGTCCACAAAAAAAGTAGACAACGGTATATATATATATATATATATATATATATATATATATATATATATATATATATATATATATATATATATATACAGTGGACCCCCGGTAATCCGGCCCCTGGCTAATCCGGCACCCCTTGTAATCCGACATGACCCCACCACTAATGTGCTCGACGCGTAGGTATTGATTTGATGATGATTGATTCATAGTATGATTTTTATTCGTAATTTTTGATTATTTTAGTATGTACATTTGTTTGTACACAATTACATATTTCCTAATGTAAATGTATTATTCTTTGTAAGTTCTATAGCATTAATGACGTTAATTTCATAATAAAACGTAAATTTGACATACATAATGAAGTATGATTTGTACTTCAGAGTATACCTAACATATAGAATCTTATCACTGGATCTGTAATTTGTCGGATTACAAGGTACTCGTTTGTAAAAAATTCCGGACTATAGGGTGTCTTAGGCAGTACTCTATAATCCGACAAATTCGATAGTCCGACACTGCCCTGCAAAACGTTTGTCGGATTACCGGGGGTCCAATGTATATATATATATATATATATATATATATATATATATATATATATATATATATATATATATATATATGTAATTCCCTTTTAACTTGTGACTGTTGTAAATATTTGTTTAGTTATTGTGTGTTATGTATTTATTAAATGTACAAAAAATTGTAGCATTTCCTGAAGAAGGCCGCACTATAGCCGAAACATTGTATTAATTATTATATTTTTAATAAATTGACTGAAACTAGTGATTTTGTTTATATGAGTAATAATAAAAGTTGAAAAATCAAGTAAACTTTCTTCTATAAGATTTACTTGCTTGAATTTGGCTTTACAATTGATTTATTTCTTATTCTACATTGGTTGGAATAAGACACCAAACTATTTTTGACTGATATTCTTTATAAAGTTTCCCCTCTGAAGTTTAGTGACCGTATTTTGGTCGTTGACAGAGTTCCCCATGATTAAACGTGCCATTAGGAGTTGGTGGTGGTTTCCGCAATGTATCTTACTCTTCGCCACTTAACACTTGAGTGACTGCTTACTCTCCCTCGCGGCGACTGTGGGCAAACAATGTTTGCATCGTGAATCTGATTAATCACATACTGCTCTCACTATTGATGCAGAATTGAACTGAGTAATTACCCACGAAAAGTTTGTGGGAGTTGTTTTTTAACCTTTGCGTAATTATTTACAGAGTTGTATGTTTAAATCACTTTTTGGAGGTCATTTTGAGGAAAAACTGTTATAAACATTCTGGATTTTTTGTTGCCATTTTTTTTAATTTGCGCCTTCGGCAACCAATTAATTTTAAAGATGTAGTAAAATGGATCTAGTATGGCATCATTTCAAAAAAATCTGATGTGGCCAGCACATTACCTTCCGTCAGTTTTATGTATTTTGTACAAATTTCATACAGAAAGTTCCTTGCTAAAGATTATATTTCTTGTACTTTACCTTCCGGCATTTGCATGTATTTTATGCAAATTCCATAGAGAAAATTTATAGCAAAAAATCCTATATTTCCAGTAAAATTATAATACAAACACACTATGTCAATTTCACTTGACACTGACATCTTTCAATCAAAATTTTCTTAAACTAGTAGCTGTTCCCATAGCTATGGCTACTTTATGAAATTTAATTTCTTTATAATTTTTTAACTCTATATCCATTTAATATTAAGTATAAAATGTAGTGAGATCGTATAGAAAATAAAATATTCTTTAATATTTATAATAACATTAAGTGTGAAAAAATGATATTTAACATAGTTTTTTTCAAGAAAAACTGTAAAATCTTCAAATGAGGGTACTTCCGGTTGTCCAATTCTAACCAAAATCTAATCAGCTCTTCACATGGATGTAACGAAGAGAAATACGAAAGAATTATAATTTTTAGAATTGTAGTATGGAAGTTATCGTAGACGAAAATTTTGTTACACACACACACACACACACACACACACACACACACACACACACACACACGCACACATACATACACACACACACACACACACACACACACACACACACACACACACACACACACACACACACACACACACACACACACACACACACATCATCGTAAAAATAGTAAAATCGTATTCTAGGGACCCTAAAACGTGCTTATTCATTAAAAACTCACCACAGAATTTTTTGACCAAAAACAATACCTTTCTTACCTGAAGGTGACGGAAGGTAAAAATGTACGTCTGTAAAACTAAGTAACAAAACTAATAATTTTGTATATAATTTTCTTGAGAATGAAAGGCACTAAAGTCAGGAACATAAAATACAAGATTTGTACTAAATTGACTTGCTTATATTGTGTAAATTAAATTTCATAAAGCAGCCAGCTATGCAATAACACTGGAAGCAGCTAATATAGTTTAAAAAATTCTGATAGACAGATGTCAATGTCAAGTGTGACATAGTATGTTTGTGTTTTAATTTTACTACACAATACAGAGAACTAAGGGAAGGTTATGTACTGGAAATATAGAGTCTTTTGCAAGAAACTGTCTATATAGAATTTGTATAAAATACATAGAACTGACGGAAAGTAATGTGCTGGTCACATCATATTTTTTCACCTTCCGTCATTCCTTTAGGTATTGTTTTTGGACAAAAAATTCGATGGTGAGTTTTGAATGAATAAGCACGTTTTAGAGTCCCTAGAATACGATTTTACTATTTTGCGATGATGTCTGTATGCAGTGTGTATGTGTGTGTATGTGTGTGTGTGTGTGTGTGTGTGTGTGTGTGTGTGAGAGAGAGAGAGAGAGTGTGTGTGTGTGTGTATGTGTAACGATTTTTTCTCCGTCGATAACTCCAACACTACAATTTTAAAAATTATAATTCTTTCGTATTCCTTTTTGTTACATCCATATGAAGAGCTGATTAGATTTTTGTTGTTAGTCGACTGGAAGTACCTTCAATTGAAGATTTTGACAGTTTTTCTTAAAAAAACGCTGTTTAATATATTTTTTTTATATATTTAATGTTATAAATATTAAAGAATATTTTATTCTGTATACGATTTGTTTATATTTTATATTCCATATTCAATGGATATAGAGTTAAAAAATTATAAAGAAATTAAATTTCATAAAGCAGCCAGCTATGCATTAACACTCGAAACAGCTATTCACCCCAATTCTGTAACAAAGTTGCTAACTCTTAGCAACATTGCTAGAGCAAATAACCAATAATAATTGCAAACACTGAAGAAAATATGAAAATGGCAGGCTTTACATTTGTTTTTATTAGCTATTTTTTTAGCAATGTTGCTAAGACTTAGCAATTTTCCTACAGAATAGGGGTGAATATAATTTAAAAAATTCTGATAGACAGATGTTAATGTCAAGTGCGATTGACATGTTTGTGTTATAATTTTACTGCAAATATACGAGTAGAATCAATTCTAAGAAACTTTCTGTATGGAATTTGTACAAAATACATAGAACTGAGGCAAGGTATTGTTCTGGCAATATAGAATCTTTCGCAAGAAACTGTCTGTATGGAATATATATATATATATATATATATATATATATATATATATATATATAATACATAGAATTGACGGTAATGTGCTGGCCGCATCAGATTTTTTTATGAAATCCTCGATATTGCTGCTAGAAAGCGTTATGGCACCAAAGTTTATTAGGAATTTTTCTCGTTTGGTATCTAGATTACATACCTACTCCGAAGACTTGTACTGTTACATGAAACACCCTGTATAGGTAATAAATTAATGGGTTGATTCTGTACAAATCTATAAGTCTTACAGATCTGTAAATCTATGAATAATGAACAAAATCGCAACGAACGATGCCACTCTTATGTATAATTTTATATTAATCATCAAGAATAGATGTGCTTTTGTCACTTTTTTACAGATCTGTACGACTTATAAATGTGAACAGAATCGACCCATAAATCGTTCACGATTCTGAATGTTATAATAAAAACTGTATGAAAACAGATGAATATAATAGTATGTTAAAATACTTAAATTAGAACACAACAATCGAATATTAATATTAACAATGAGTTAACAGTTTGTATATTTGAAATAAATTGTGACAAATTATCAGCCATCGGGATTCGAACCTGAGACATCTACCTTGCCGGGATAGTGCTCTACCAACTAAGTTATTGGCTGCTTTTCTCTAGATGGCTGAACAATCTTTCACTTTTAAAGTCTTATAACTGCTAAGGACAACAATTGAAAAATATAAAATAGATTTCGAAGTTCAACAATGTTAGCAGAAAGCAAATGGCTTGAAGCGGCTAGTAAACGAAACTGAACTAAGCAAAGCGATTGAAAAATTTTGCAAGCTAAGAAGCAAAACATCTTCAGGCATGATCCCCATCATATTTTCTAACCAAACAGTTTAAAATTGAATCTCCTTCCAATAACCCGGCTTTTTCAAGAGCCAGCATCAATTTCCTTTATACATGCGGTATATCCAGCAATAACTGTCGTCCAGCGCAGAATTTCCACGGTAGCTAGACGCATCAGCTCATATTTTGTTTATGGAATATGTCGCGCCACCAAAACGCAGGAAATATAAAATAGTTTCCTCGGCCTCGGTCGCCAAAATGGATGTTGCAAAATAGCCAATATAAAATATAAATATAGACTGACAAATAATTCTATTTTGTTACTATTTTTTAGTTACATGCAGACATCTATAAAAAGATAGATGTAGGCAAAAAGATTTCAATATAAAACTTCAGGCACATCAAAACGAGATTTATTTACAAAAAATTTGATGTTACCAGCACATTGCCTTCCGTCAGTTCTATGTATTTTGTATAAATGTCATACAGAAAGTTCTTTGCAAAAGATACTATTTCCTGTACATTAACTTAAGGCAGTTGTTTGTATTTTATACAAATTCCATACAGAAAGTTTCTAACAAAAGATCCTATATTTCCAGTAAAATTATATCACAAACATACTGTCAACTGGACTTGACACTGACACTTTTCCAGAGTTATAGCATAGCTGGCTAATATATATGATATTTAATTTCTTTATAATTTTTTAACTCTATATCCATTTAATATGAAGTATTATATGCATTCAAATCGTATAGAGAATAAAATATTCTTTAATATTTATCATAACATTAAATGCGAAAAAATTATATTTAACATCGTTTTTTCAAGAAAAACTGTTAAAATCTTTAAATGAGCGTACTTCCGGTTGACTAATTATAACCAAAATCTAATCAGCTCTTCACATGAATGTAACGAAGAGGAATATGAAAGAATTATAATTTTCGAAATTAAACTCACCACCGATTTTTTTGACCAAAGACAATACCTTATCTAAAGGTGACGGAAGGTAAAAAAATCTGATGTGGCCAACACAATACCTCCCACCATTTAATTTTTATTAATTCATATATACATACTTACATATTTACTTATTCTGAACACTGTATTAAGTCACATTCCATATAACTATGGTTCTATTTACTATTTTCTTCTTAAAACGTTACTATTATTAATTTGAAATGATTAGTTCTTTGACAGTGACAGTTATCTGTCAGTTACATACATATGAGATATAACTGTGTAACCGAGGAGTTGTGTTTGTTTAAAGCGTAGGCTCCGGGATTTAAATTATAGATAATTTTATAAATCTATCCTTAAAATATACAGAAAAAGCAATAATGCAAACCTGTAGAAAATTTAATAATCTTTAATTTTTATAATAATATAAATCTCAAAAAAATAACATTTAAAGGTATTTTTCGGAGAAAAACTATTTTGAGCTTCAAGTAAAGTGCCAATCTAATTGCTTCTTTCCATATTAGAATAATATAGAAATACAAGGTTAAAATTTTTCTGAATAATAGTATTTGAGTTAGAGCGTAAACAAGAACACACACACACACACACACACACACACACACACATACACATATTATATATATATATATATATATATATATATATATATATATATATATATATATATAATATGCGCATCATCGTGAAAATGTTAAAATTGGATTCTAGGGAGCTTAAAACAGTCATTTATCAAAATCTCGATATGCGATTACATTTGTTCGTTTTGATGATCCGTTAATTAAACAAAGAGTGGATAAAAGTTTCTGTAACCTGGCATTATTGTATTAGTTACAACATATTTTTCTGTCTGCTGCAGTTTTTATATTAATCAAGTTTTGTTATTAATTCGTATTGAAAATGAGAGATAGGAATTTCATTATATCTAGTAGAATCAATACTCTTGCTTATCAGACTGGAGACTAAAGGCTGCTATGCAGCTTATCCCAGATTTGAAACCACTCGAATGCACCAATTTGTATTATTAATTACACTAAATTGTCCAATTTGATGCACATTGCAAATTATTTTTCGACAGCTGATTACTGATGTTAATTATAATTACCAGATATGTTCGCTTTAACTAATTTTTATTAACATTTCTGTTACAATTACTCAACAGCAATATGACACGACAGCGTGTTGCTGATACAGAAACGAGTTCAGTGAACGGATGAAATGTTTCAGGCGAAAACAGCAATCAATTATCAAGTTTTTCACAAGAATTAACAGAATTAATGAAATTTTGTGTCATAATTGCCAATATAGTCTTGTTATTTATAGATGTAACAATATCATCCAATTAGTATTTTCCGTATTTATCATTTTCTCGTTTAGCAAATATTTATAAATAACGAAATAAAGACGTCATTTTCCGGATTTTTCATCTCTCTTTTTACCTCTCGCTACCCTTGGCAAGGGAGGTATAGGGATCATGCTAAAAATCGCATATCGAGATTTTAGTAAATGACCTCGTATTAAGGTCCCTAGAATCCAATTTTAACATTTTCACGATGATGTCTGTGTGTATGTATGTGTTTATGTGTGTGTGGATCCTTTACTCTAACTCAAATACTATCATTCAGAAAATTTTGAAACCTTGTATTTTGAACTTTTTTTGTAATGAAAAGAAATCGAATAACCGGAAATAGCACTTTACTTAAAGCTCGAATTAGTTTTTCTTCGAAAAATACCTTTAAATGTTATTTTTTCAAGATTAATGTTATTATAAAAATTAAAGATTATTAAATTTTCTACAGATTTGCATTAATACTTTTTCTATATATTTTATGGATAAATTCATAAAATTATCAATAAATGCCTATGCCTATGCTTTAAACCAGCAAATCTCCTTGGTTACACAGTTCATATCTTTTTCATTTGTGAATGCACCTTTAGTTAAGTTATCAGAAGAACAATTTCCTTTTGATAAAATATGAGTAAAAAATCGGATGTGGCCAAAACCAAACCTCCCGCTATTTAATTTTTATAATTTATATATATATATATATATATATATATATATATATATATATATATATATATATATATATATATATGTAATAGTATAATATTGTTGTGTTAAGTAGTTACCATAGATATAGTATAATAATGTTGTGTTAAGTAGTTACCATAGATATGGTTGTTATGTACATTACGAGTTTGACAAATATAGAATATAGAAAACCGACTTAAGACTTCCGACTGTATTGTATTAAAAGCCCAAAATATATTGTTTGTAATTGCATCCTGACTTCCAAATTTATTTCTCTTACATATATATATATATATACTTACATATTTAGTTATTGCGGAAAATGTATTAAGATCCATTCTATATAACTAGGGTTCTATTTACTATTTTCTTTTTAAAACGTTACTGTTATTAATTTGAAACGAATAGTTCCTTGACAGTAACATTTATCTGTCAGTTACATACATGTAAGATATGAACTGTGTAATCAAGGAGATTTGCTGGTTTAAAGCAGAGGCTCCGGGATTAAATTTATAGATAATTTTATGAATTTGTCCATAAAATATACAGAAAAAGTATTAATGCAAATCTGTAGAAAATTTAATAATCTTTAATTTTTATAATAACATTAATCTCGAAAAAATAACATTTAAAGGTATTTCTCGAAGAAAAACTATTATGAGCTTCTAGTAAAGTACCATTTCCGGTTATCCGATTTACACCAAAATCTAATAGGCTCTTTCCATTACAGAAAAAGTTCGAAATATAAGGTTTTCTGAATGATAGTATTTGAGTTAGAGTAAAGGGATCCACACACACATACATACACACAGACATCATCGTGAAAATGTTAAAATTGGATTCTAGGGACATTAAAACGTGGTCATGGACCAAAATCTCTATATGCGATTTTTAGCATGATCCCTATACCTCCCTTACCAAGGGTAGCGGGAGGTAAAAATATAAAGAAATTAAATATAATAGCCAGCTATGCCATAACTCTGGAAACAGCTGCTATATTAAGAAAATTCTGATTGAAAAGTGTGTCAAGTGCAATTGACATTTGTTTGTATTATATTTTTACTGGAAATATAGGTTCTGTTGCTAGAAACTTTCTGTATGGAATTTGTATAAAATACATACAACTGCCTTAAGGTAATGTACAAGAAATAGAATCTTTTGCAAGGATCTTTTTGTATGACATTTATACAAAATACATAGAACTGACGGATGGTAATGTAATGGCCACATCAGATTTTTTTTTAATTTTCCCCTTGTGGCTATCGGTAAAAAGTTAATGGTTGCGCTAGATTTCATTATTACTTCTTTACCAGTATTATCTGTCTCTAATTATTGGTTCACTATATTTACTTTATATATAAGCTTTGTTGCTATAACTCGGCAACTAGCAAATCCGTTGTTGTTAATAGTACAGAGAACACCAGGAAAAACTTGTGGTTGCAGCTGAAACGCAGATGCAAAATAGTTTTGTAACCAAGCTCTCCACATGATGCACGTATAGAGATACACGGACTACAAACGACAATAAGAAAAACACGGTAGTGTACCAAAAAGGCCATACTAATTAAATTATTTAAAGGGTTTTTCCATAGTCACAAAGTGGAATGATTAACAGGAAATACCATTAGCCATTTATTCAATGACATTTAAAAATATTTGTAATGTATTTGATATTTGATACTGTTATTTAATTAATTAAATTAGTAACAAAGAGAGATTACATTATTTTAATACCTCTACTCATATGTGTGTCATGTATTTCATAAAATGAAATTCAAATACTCAGATCGAATTTATAACACCCTCTTCAGTATGAAGTATGCAGCTTTATTCGACAGTAATTGACATTTTTTTAAATTTAAAACTAGCTGTATACGTTACAAATATTTGCAACAATTAATATTATGGGGTAATGTTATTAAATTATAATTTTTTGTATTATCAATTTTTAGTACAGATCTACACTGTTTTTTTTTAACCATAACTGCTTCGTTGGACACATTGACACGTAGATAAAACTCTGGTTCATATTTGACAAAACACTGCTAATAATAAATAAACCATTTGGGGCTGGTTTGTAAATAATAATTTTATTACTAATTATTTTATGTGAAACTTTGGATATTATTGTATTGTACAAATTTTATTGCAAACTACAGCAACGTTCAATTTTCTAATAGATAAATATATTTAAAAAATTATATTTACAGTTGACGAACACTAAATAACACAGCAAAGAGCAGCCGTCATATAAAATACATATGAAGTATAAAATGTAATCAAATCGTATAGAGAATGAAATATTCTTTACTATTTATACTAACATTAAATATGGAAAATGATATTTAAGTGTTTTTTCAAGAAAATCTGTTAAAATCTTAAAATGAGGGTACATCCAGTTTTTTTTTATAGATTTACAGATCTGTAAAGGTACATTCACAAATGAAAATTAGGTTTAGATTTAAAGACTTTGGCCGCATATTATGTAATGACTCCATTCACATTTCAGAATTTAGGGTCTCTAAATCCAAATCATAAAGCTAAACATTGCTAGGTCCAAACTTTAGGTTTATGATTTAGTTTGACGTCACAAACTTCACCTATGAGAACGAGTCTGAAATGATATAGATATATACACCCATCGTTATTTAGTATCCACTTGGTGGATTCGGCTTTTTAAATAAATGCGAGATGAACATGGAGACTGTCATAACTTAATTGCTGAAATATAACCAACAATGCCAAGCGGATGACAGTTTCACGGCGCATAGGTGTCTTGTTGAGTACTGCTCTACCGATATTTTAATCTTGTTTTTGAAGCATTTACACAGATGTCTGTACATATCAAAACTAATTTTCAGGTAATTTAAACATACATTTATGAATGACATACTTAAACCTAAACAAAAACCATAAACCTAATTTTTATTTGTGAATGCGCCTTTAAGGTACATTCACAAATGAAAATTATATTTAGATTTACGGTTTATACTTTAGATTTAAAGACCTCGACGCATATTATGTTATCAACTCCATTCACACTACATAATTTACTGTCTCTAAACCCAAATCATAAAGCTAAACATTGCAAGGTCCAAACTTAGCTTTATGATTTAGTTTGACGTCACAAACTTCACCAATGAGGACGAGTCTAAAATGATATAGAAATATACACCCATCTTTATTTAGTATTCACTAGGATTCGGCCTTTTAATCAAATATGAGAAAAACAAGAAGAATGGCAAAACATGAAATTTAATTGCTGAAATATAACCAAAACCAAAAATGCCAAGCGAATGACAGTTATAACACGGCGCGCGAATATTTGTTAAGTACTACTCTACCAATATGTTAATCTTGTTTTTGAAGCTTTTAAATAGATGTATAGTACCTAACGCCAAATATAAAAATTATAGTTGCTACTACCTACAGTGTGGCGGTCCACTTTGCCGCCACGCTTTGTAAAAATAGAACAAGAAACTCATAAATTGTAAAATATAGAAACACAAAATATTTAAACGTCAAATTTATTATTTCGAAAACTCCAAAAACAGATTATCGTTATCGTAACTCTATTAGTTTTCCTGGTCGGGAGGGCCATGTAGCAGTAGACTAGATTATAGGCGAGACTGCTACAGATGTCAGTACAAACAAAACTAAATTAATGTTAAATTAAACGTGCATTTATGAATGACTTATTAAAATCTAAACAAAAACCATAAACTTAATTTTCATTTGTGAATGCACCTTTACAGATCTGTAACTCTGTAAATAATGAACAACATCGCAACGAAAGCTGCCACTCTTATGTATAATTTTATATTAATAAACATAAATAGATGCGTTTTTGTCAGTTTTTACAGATTTACACATCTGTAAGACTTACAGATTTGTTCAGAATCGCAGCATAAGTTCTACATTTGTAATCATGGTTTTGCAGTGTATGAGGTGTCAAGTTAGTATGAAGGCGTGATTGAAGATTGTCTTCCTGCTTGAGTTTAATCCCATTAGGGTGCCTGCTGTGCGTGAGTGGGTGTTAAAACTCCGATGTTGGGTTGTGGGCAGCGGTTTAATGGGATTAAGTTCAACGCTGAGCGCCCAGCTTTTCCGAATCAAGAAACAAAATTTTGATAAAGAGCTTTTTGCTGACTTGCCGCCATAAAGTTGTAACAATGTGCGGATTTTCTATTCTTTGTTTAGACGATGACACAATATATTTATAAAAAATCAACTTCGTTTTTGTTGACATGATGAGATTGAAAATATATCTTGACATATGCCGAAGCACGAGACGCTGGGCTATTATAGGAGTATATTGTGCCGGGATTTGTTAAAGGGTAGTAACTGAGACTTTGTAAAATCACTTTGGCAAATGGCATCAAGTGATACAACTTTAAAATCCACTTTGGTTCAATTCGAATTCCAAAATCGAGCAACTGTTGGTGGCACGTAACAGAAACTAACAATTTTTTGTGTAATATAAAGGCAAACAGCAGTATCTCATTTTTTTTTTCTCTTACTTACTGCTTTTTGCTATCCCATCATGTTATTTTTAATCTGTACCGGTATAGCTGGACGGTAAAACGCAGTATATAAATTACCAGAAGACAATGTAGAGGACCTAATAAATATTTTTTAAGATAACATGTATTAGGTACTTTAAATTAATAAATAAATTAATATATCATCACGGCTTATTACCCATTGCTGGGTGTGCCAATCTGCTTTTTACACAGATATCGGTAATGACGAAATATTTGCACCGTACGAGCGCTTACCAGGCGTCACCTCACGGGCACTCATTGCTGGCGTGGAGAGTGCACCATAAGGGTCAATTTTTTGTCATTTAAAATTGAAATTAATAAATACTTTTTACATTTAAATATGTTTTTTACTCATTCAGTAAAATCAAGATAATGCCCACGCACAATTACAGAAGGTAAATAGATAAATTATGAAAAAAGACAGTGATTTTTACCTTTCGTCACCTTTAGGTAAGGAAGGTATTGTGAATAAGCACGTTTTAAGGTCCGTAGAATACGATTTTACTATTTTTACGACGATGTGTGTGTGTGTGCACGCGTGTGTGTGTGTATGCGTGTATGTGTGTGTGTGTAACACAATTTTCGTCTTCGATAACTCAAATACTACAATCCCAAAAATTATAATTCATTCGTACTCTCCTTCGTTGCATCCATATGAAGAGCTGATTAGATTTTGGTTATAACTGGTCAACCGGAAGTACCCTCATTTGAAGATTTTAACAGTTTTTCTTGAAAAAACGATTTTAAATATCATTTTTTCACATTTAATGTTATTATAAATATTGTATTCTCTATACGATTTGACTGCATACTGCATTTTATACTTCATATTAAATGAATATAGAGTTAAAATATTATAAATAAATTAAATGTCATAAATTAGCCAGATACTATATTAAGAAAATTCTGATTGAAAGATGCCAGTGTCAAGTGCAATTGACATATTTGTAGTATATTTGTGTTATAATTTTACTCGAAATATAGGATCTTTTTGCTTTCTGTATAGAATTTGTATAAAATACATACAACTGTCGAAAGGTAATGTACATACAAGAAATTTAGAATCTTTTGCAAGGAACTTTCTGTATGGATTTTATAGAAAATACATAGGCATTTACGGAAATTCTACCTGTAGATACCGCATCTACCGACTGTGTCCGAAAACACGAGTGGTAAATAGTTACCGTGTTCGAAAATTATACAATAGTAATAAAGAATCTAATCTCAAAAGAAGGTAGTGATGCAAAGCGAAGCGCGCGCGTTGAAAGTGGAAATGTGTTCAAAGTAGGACTCTGCTCAGTTTGTTAACTACGTCAAATTTCTAATCTGTTCTAAATTTTCAAATTTTTTCATAGGTGAACTGACGGAAGGTAATGTGCTGGCCACATCAGATTTTTTTTATTAAAATATGTAACTCCTCCGCAATATAAACATATCTTATAAATGTAGAATCCATTATTTATATGTTTAAATTTTTATAAATAATTTGTAACACAAAGTGACTGCAAAGCAAACACTAAGTCCTTATTTATTTCATTCGTTGTGTGAATCAATAATAATTGTACCCTTTACCAAAACACGGCAGTGTATATTGTCGATTAATTTTTGTTTAACTAAATCTGCATTTTTGTTACAAATTGAGAAGATTTTCTCTCCCTAGCCTTGCGCGTCCTTCGCGCCGAAAAGAAAACGAATGACACGCGATAAGCAGCGCCATCCGCGATGGAGACTAAGTTTAAATCTACTAATCAGCATCGGTGCCAGACGCCGAATAAATGGGCGTCGTTTTTCAATTCAAAACATGCGATTAATTAACGGAGCGCCTGGAAGGCCATAGCGTTTGGCGTTTGTTTGACGCTCACAATCGATTGACGATCTGTAATGCGTGTGCGAACGACAACAAAAATCTGTTACAGTAATGAATCGAAATGTTGGCCATTGTTTTCGCAATGTTCCCATTTTTTTTATTAATTGACTGGTGTTTTTCTTTTTTGTTTTTAGTGAAAGCGGAAAATTAAAAGTGTTTTGTTATTGTAAGATGTTGATTCGTTTTGTTTTTCATCAAACAATTTTTGTTGAGCAACGTTGCCATTGTTACCTACCTTTTATCTTTATATTCTTAATTGCAATACACGTTTTGCAAATTTCAACTGTAAATAATTTTCCTTTCAAGATCGAATTTAATATCAAACAATTCTCAGGTTTTGGGGATACGAGAGTAGCACCTAAAGTCTCTGAGAACTATTGATAGATAACAAAATTTTCCAGAAATTATTTTTTATTGTTTTTCGAAATACTCTCCTTGTAACTCAACACATTTATGCATTCGATAAAACCAATCGTAAAAACAGGACATCCATTCTTCTTGAGACACTTGAGAGACTATGTTTTCGAAGGCTTCAACCGCTTCATTTGCACTTGTATATCGGAAACTACAACTTATTTCCCTTAAATTAGGAAATAGGAAGAAATCATAAGGTTCAAGGTCAGGACTGTATGATGGGTGCTCCAGTAACTCCACCATTGATTCTTTTAAATAGGCTTTAGTTTGCGCAGCAGTATGTGAGGATGCATTGTCCTGATGCAATACTAATTTACTTCGCGGCCTCTTTTCACGCACTTTTTCAAATACCCGTGGCAAACAAATTGCTATGTACCAATTAAAAATTGCTGTTTTCCTATCTTCTAATGCAATATTAACAGTAGGACCGGATTTTAAGAAAAAGGAGGCAATCATTTTTGTATCAACACTTCAAACTCGTTTTACTTTGACAGGATTGGGATCTGTTGGAAAGACCCATTGAGCTGATTGTCGTTTTGTTTCAGGTTTAAATGCATACATCCATGATTCATCACCTGTTATAATATTATACACTCTTTTATATTTACCTTCGTTGTACTTTTTTAATGTTTTAATGCACCATTCTATACGATGTTGCTTTTGACCATCATTTAAATTATGAGGTATCCAACGGTAATAAACTTTCCTGCCTTTTACATGATGGAGTAAAATTGTATTTACAGCAGTCATTCCAATGCCCAAAGCCCCAAAGTAGCCCGTATAATTTTTTTGAGATTAATACTATTATAAGAATTAAAGATTATTAAATTTTCTATAGATTTGCATTAAAACTTTTTCTATATACTTTACGGATAAATTTATAAAATTATCTATAATTTAAATCCCACAGCCTATGCTTTAAACAAACAAAACGCAGTTATTCAAATATGTAACTGACAGGTAAATGTCACTATCAAAGAACTAATAATTTCAAAATAATATTAGTAACGTTTTAAAAAGTAAATAGAACAATAGAAAAGGAATTCAATACAGTTTCTAGCATAAGTAAATATGTAGGTATGTATTTAGATTAATAAAAATTAACGATTTACAAAAATGTTTAAGCTAATCCCAATTTTTGGATTAGTGAATTCTATTCTATCCTGGTATTTAAAATTTAATCTTCATTCTATTATAGCTCCGGTGGCTTAATGATTAGAGCAACGCCTCAAGTCATGAGTGCCTTCGGGGCTCTGGGTTCGAATCCCACTAAGGACATGGACGTATTTGAATGTGAACCCACTATGTAATTGGGATTTAATCCTGTTGCGGGGTTTAAAAAAGGTAGTTACTTGGATTAGATTAGACTATATTTTAAGAAATAAACTGTCAAAATTAGAATAAAATTCGCTAATCCAAAAATAAGAATTAACTTAATCTTTTTTGTGACTCGGGCTGTAAATGGCGGGAGGTATTGTGTTGGCCACACCAGATTTTTTTTCGTAGCTAACTTGGTTATATTTGTTATCAACCAAACAAATACGTGATATTTAACAACAATCTCTTGTGTAAACCTCTATGGTTAGATACCTGAAAGATTCAACTAGAGAAATCCCAGATCAAAGCGCATCGCCTTACACTATACTCCTATGTCGTTTCAAAGTACGACAGTCCTCAGTGTCTTTAACAGTCCTTGAAGACGTTGAAAGGATGAAGTTTTGAAGTCCCATTCTTGTCGCAAGTGAGTGAATTATTTATGTTTGAAATGTTTTGTTTGAGTAGTTGGGAAATGTGTTAGTAGGTAGGTTTCATTTGGTTAGGATTGAAGCAGAGTGGAGAAGACAAGAGTGCTCATAGCTCAGGTCCAGAGCGGCCTCAGTGGCAATTTTCAAAGGTAGGTTTCAGCGCTAGCATCGTTATTCCACGCCAGGATGTCTGTGGAAGTTTTTGTTGCGGTCCCGACGAAACTTCTTTCCAAGTCTGAGCTTGACACGGCAATCTAATCGATTTTTCGGACTGCAAATATAATTTGGAAAGTCTGTCCATTTCCACAAACCTGTCCCCTTCAATTTCCGTTACGGAGAAATGAAATAAATTCTACTCTCTTGGAGCAAATTTGCTGGTAAGGACAGTCTTGCGCGGCAAAACGCAATGACGGAGATATAGACTTTTAAACAGTGAAGGTGCATTCACAAATGAAAATTAGGTTTAAATTTATGGTTTATAGATTTAAATATTTTGGCCGCATATTATGTAATGACTCCATTCACACTTAGAGTCTCTAAATCCAAATCATAAAGCTAAAGGTGCATTCACAAATGAAAATTAGGTTTATGGTTTTTGTTTAGGTTTAAGTAAGTCATCCATAAATGTAAGTTTAAATTGCCTTAGTTTTGATTTGTACAGACATCTGTATAAATGTTTCAAAAACAAGATTAAAATATCGGTAGAGCAGTACTCAACAAGACTCTTGTGCGCCGTGAAACTGTCATTCGCTTGACATTATTGGTTATAGTTCAGCAATTTAGTTATCACAATCTCCATATTTTTCTCGCATTTGTTTAAAAAGCCAAATCCGCCGAATGGATACTAAATAAAGATGGGTGTATATATCTATATCATTTCAGAGTCGTTCTTATTGGTGAAGTTTGTGACGTCAAACTAAATCATAAACCTAAAGTTTGGACCTTGCAATGTTTAGCTTTTTGATTTGGATTTAGAGACCCTAAATTCTGAAGTGTGAATGGAGTCACTACATAATATGCGGCTAAAATCTTTAAATCTAAAGTATAAACCATAAATCTAAACTTAATGTCATTTGTGAATGCACCTTAACCATTACAAGGTCCAAACTTTAGGTATATGATTTAGTTTGACGTCACAAACTTCACCAATGAGAACGAGTCTGAAATGATATAGATATATACACCCATCTTTATTTAGTATCGACTTGGTGGATTCTGTTTTTTAAACAAATGCGAGAAGAACATGGAGACTGTCATTACTTAATTGCTGAAATATTGAAATATAACCAATAATGCCAAGCAAAGGACAGTTTCACAGCGCATAGGTGTCTTGTTGAGTACTACTCTACCGATATTTTAATCTTGTTTTTGAAGCATTTACATAGATGTCTGTACATATCAAAACTAATTTTCAGGTAATATAAACTTAGATTTATGAATGACTTCCTTAAACCTAAACAAAAACCATAAACCTAATTTTCATTTATGAATGCACCTTTAAAGTGTACGAGTACAACAACAATTCAAGACATATTCCATAATTTTTGGGAAAGAAGATAAAGTTGATCGACTGAACGTATGGAAAAGAAATTTAAATATATCGCAAAACTTTAATCTGATAAATAAATATGCTTTCTTTGCATTTCACAAAAAGAAATTATAATAAAATTTTGCAGGTATGTAATTTTAATACAACTATTGACAGTATTGATAAATAAAATTTGTAGATTCATTGATTTTATTATTATCTGTCCCTGTAGATTGCAGTTCCAAGGATTCGACTTAACAAACTTAAAAATTGTGTTGATTTGAACTTCTGTCAATATTATGGGTCAGAAAGGGCTCATTCAAAATGTAAACAAATCTGGCATGTCCTACTGGCCGCCATGACAGGTACGCTTACAGCGCCGCCAACGGATTCTGCGGGTCCCAATTCTCATTATTTCGAGGCGACATAAATTTAATATCCGCGAGATTTGCTTTAAACTTAAGAGGACTTCCCTATTTCAAATATGTATTTTTACATACGAGGATGGGATGAGTAATAGGTGACCTACCCTAGACCCAGTAGGCGTTTTTTCAAAAAAAATATTTTTTGTTTTACTGTCACTTATCAATAGTTTGTCAGTGAAATTTCATTATCTTCGGCCAAGCAGTTTCTATTTGAGAGAGCGCCAAAGAAAACAACTTTTGAGTTTTTCAAAAAATGGAGAAATCGAAGTACGAGCTGTAATAAAATATTTTTTATTAAGGGCTTAAGTCCCACAGAAATTAAAGCCGAGCTGGATTCTGCTCTAAACCAATTTGCTCCATCATTCACCACTATTAAAACGTGGGTTGCAGACTTTAAACGTGGTCGTACGAGTACTATTGATGCTGAGCGTCCAGGCAGGCCAAAAACGGCCACAACTGAAGAAATGGTCCTTAAAGTTCAAAAAGTGGTTTTAAGCGACCGTCGATTAAAGTTGGTCGAGATAGCTGACATTGTTGGCATATCTAAAGAGCGAACACATCACATATTATGTAAAGTTTTACAGATGAGAAAGCTTTCTGCGCGATGGGTGCCGCGTTTGTTGTCACTTGAGCAAAAACTCACACGAATGACCATTGCAGAGGATAGTTTGGCGCTGTATAAACGGAATCCAACAGAATTTCTGCGCAGATTTGTAACAGTGGATGAAACATGGATTCATCATAATACACCGGAAACGAAACAACAGTCAAAACAATGGACTGCAAGAGGAGAACCCGTTCCAAAAGAGGCGAAAACAGTTCTCTCAGCCGGTAAAGTTATGGCAACCGTATTTTGGAATGCGAAGGGTATCCTTTTAGTAGACTACCTTGAAAAAGGTAAAACGATTAATGGACAGTACTATGCAAATCTACTTGACCAAATAAAGGAAAAAATTCGTGAGCAGAGACCTGGTTTGGCGAAAAAAAAGTGCTGTTTCACCAGGACAATGCGCCCTGCCACAAATCTGTTGTTGCAATGTCTAAAATTCATGAATTGGGTTTCGAATTATTGCCTCATGCACCCTATTCTCCAGATTTGGCTCCTTCCGACTTTAGTTTGTTTCCAAACTTAAAGAAATTCCATGCTGGCAAAAAATATGCGTCGGTTTAGGAAGTAATAGAGAGCACAAATGGCTATTTTGAACAGCTGGAAGAATCTTCCTATAGGAACGGGATAAAGGCCCTTGAATATCGTTGGACCAAATGCATTGAGTTACAAGGAGACTAGGTCGAAAAATAAAATCATTTTTAGTTCCATGTTTTGTTTCTATCCATCTTTGGCCGGGTATTAATCATCCCATCCTTGTACCTATATAAATATATCTAATTACAATAGGTAAATTTTTAACCAGTCTTCTTCTTCTTGTTCTTCTTCTTCTATTTCTTCTTTTTCAGCTTTTCCCTATTTTATTAGGGTCCCGACATTGAGAGTTCTAATGCTGAGGACTAGCTTCTCTAAGGGCCCTATTCTGTAACTCGGTGGTTAATTTTTAACCACTGGTTAAAATTTTTATCCAATAGATATTGATTTGACAACTAAAAATCCCTATTTTTGTTATATGTCAACATACTTGATTAGATAAAAAAAATAAGCAATGGTTAAAAATTTACCATTGAGTTACAGAATAGGTCCCTAAATCCGTCTATTTTAACCAGTACTAGGTAATATTTGAATTGCCTGTTCATTTATTCATATTATAGAGTGTTTGTAAATAAAACAATACAAAGCGATCCCTGTGGTGCATTCTCCACATCAGCTTAAGCACCCGTGTGGTGAGAAAAATAAACACAATTCATACCATCAAAAATTGAGAAAGAAATCATGAATAATTCAAAACTAGAAAATCAAACCAGAAATTCAAGATAGAAGCAAAATAATTTCGAAATAAAACTAAAGGGGCTGTTCATTGATGATGTTCTTTTCAATTTTCATTGTCCAGAAAAGAATTATGAAGCAAATTTCTAAATTTATCAGCACACTCTGCATGAGAAGAAAACGCTTTGATTCAATTTGATTAGCATAACTGCGTGCAGAGTTAATAAAAAAGATCATTCTTAAGCGCAATGAATAATATAGCTGTAAACATAATTCGAATAAAAGATTTTGTTTCTGACTGTACTCCTTAATTATTCATCAATGAAAATGATCATAACTATCATCAAAGCAGATCATTGATCGAATAATCGCGAACAGATTTGCAGTATTACCGGAAGTTATCAACTAGTATCATTAATATTTCATACTAATACATTACAGTTATTAATTTAATTCTGCACGTAAAATTGTGGTAGATTGGTCACTTCATAATTTATAAATTATAAATCTGCAATTACCTATACCTTTAAATAATTTAAAACTGTCACCATTATTCGCTTATTCTTGTTCTACTCGTATAGTGACACAGGTAATTTCGAAAATAATGGTGAATAAGTGAATTATCCGATTTGTCTAAGTACCTAGAACATTATTAAAGCGCAATTCTCTATATTTAGTTCGTTTTTACCTTCCAAAAAAAGGTATTGTCTTTGGTCAAAAAAGTCAATGGTGAGTTTTTAATGAATAAACACGTTTTAAGATCCCTAGAATACGATTTTACTATATTTACGATGATGTCTGTATGTGTGTGAGCGCGTGTGTGTGTACGTGTGTGTGTGTACATGTGTGTGTGTGTGTGTGTGTGTGTGTGTGTGTGTGTGTGTGTGTGTGTGTGTGTGTTTGTGTGTGTATGTGTGTTTGTGTAGATGTGTTTGTGTGGATGTGTGTGTGTGTGTGTGTGTGTGTGTGTGTGTGTGTGTGTGTGTGTGTTTGTGTGTGTGTGTGTGTATGTGTATTCCTTTTCGTTGCATTTATATGAAGAGTTGATTAGATTTTGATTATAATTGGTCATTCGAAAGTACCCCCATTTGAAAATTTTAAAAGTATTTATTGAAAAAACGATAAATATTAATGAACATTGTATTCTCTATATGTACTATATTAAGAAATTTCTGATTGAAAGATGTCAGTGTTAAGTGCAATTGACATAATTCGTAGTATATTTGTGTTATAATTTTATTCGAAATATAGGATCTTTTTGCTCGAAACTTTCTGTATCGAATTTCTATAAAATACATACAACTGTCGAAAGGTAATATACATACAAGAAATTTAGAATCTTTTGCAAGGAACTTTCTGTATGGATTTTATAGAAAATTCATACGCATTTACAAAAATTCTACTGGTAGATACCGCATCTAGACTGTGTTCGAAAACACGAGTGGTAAAATGTTACCGTGTTCGAAAATTGTTCAATATCTACCATATCCATCTACCAGATTCATGAAGAATCTAATCTCAAAAAAAGGGTGTGATGCAAACGAAGCGCGCGCGTTAAAAGTGGAAATGTGTACAAAGTAGGACTCTGCTCAATTTGTTAACTACGTCAAATTTCTAACCTATTTTAAATTTTCAAATTTTTTCATAGGTTATGGATCTATCCTGTTTACCACTTGCGTTCTTAAAATATCGATTCCGGTAGCTGATAAAAAGCTGTTTACCGGTAACAGTTCACCGGTAGAATTTTCGAAAATACCTCATATAACTGACGGAAGGTAATGTGCTGGCCACATCAGATTTTTTCGTTAGTAATCATAAAGAACTGTAGTATAGATAAAGTGCCATTTCATGTTATTCATTCTACTCGCATAATACCAACCTAAGCGTAAAAAACAGATACATCTTTTAATAAATTATGGCTTTCAACTGAAATTAAAAAGCTGACGGCTATCTATCGATTCATTGAAGCGTTAGTTTTACTGAAATAGCATTCACCGCTGGTATTAAAAATGTACTGTTTGTATAACCTGCATATTTGAAATGTTCAATATTTATATCGGATACCATTTTGATATAATTCGGTTTGATTTGTTTGATTGGATTGAGCTTGGTGTCAACACCGCGAATGTAGTCCCGGCATAATGCGATCAAGTATTTTGTTTTGTTGAAATGGGGAACAGGCAGTGATACAGCAAATGAAATCATGCTATGCGATGGTTCTCAAACTTTTGTTATAATATGAAAATTTCTCGTCTGTGGTGTAGATTAGGTACTAACAATTATTCGATATTTGTCAAATAGCATTTATTCTCTTACAACAACACCGACGTTTCGGGTGCACTCTTGGACCTTCTTCTGGGTAAGTAAGATCTTACAAAATATTACATCTCATGTACAAAAAATTACATTCGTTCTTTACATTCAGTTTTACATAGTACAAAAATTTATAAAGAGAACATAAACATCATGTGCTTTCAAAATCGACATTCTGTTTGTTGTAATATTTTGTAAGAATTTGACTATTGAACTAATTAATTTTTGTTGTTTTGCCATTCTAAGAATATTGGTTAGTAATTTTCATTATTGTAATCAAATTTTCTTTTTCTAATTTTCTGATTTTGTTATAACACTTTTTACTTCCTTGTACATAGTAAAGGAAGTATTGTAATCGCGAATCCATTTTCACTAATTTCGTCGTGACATCTGTACGTATGAAAGTATCTCACATAACTCAAAAACGGTAAGCCGTAGAAAGTTGAAATTTTGTATTTAGGACTACTATAACATCTAGTTGTGCACCTCCCTTTTTGGTCATTACATAATTTCCAGAAGTGGTACTTTAATTGAAGCCTATAATAGATTTCAATGAAAAACTATTTTAAAATATAATCCAAAACTTTTCAAACTTGGTATAGAAAAGTTTTATGCCAATGGGAATAACATAGTAGATTTTGGTTAAAATAGGCTAACCAGAAGTGATACATTACCTGAAGTTGTTAACAGTCTTTCTTGAATAAAGTGGTTTTATTTTGATTTTAGAAATAAATGCTTCAAATAAGAGTTTTAGAGAATTAAATTCTGCGTCTAGCACATCAAGTATTATTAAATTAGCCCTGTGTATAAGCGAGATATGTAAATTTAAAAATTATATACTTTTTGGTTTTTGTAATAAAGCTTGCTATGGATTAGAACAAAAAATAACTAATATTAATGTCAAATTCCGTCAAATACGTGCAATTTTATAATTGGGTCTATACTTCATGTCGTTCTTGCGTACAAGGAAGTCCTGTGGTGTCCACATCAGATTTTTTAAATCACTTTAAGGGATATAATCTGGCTTATGCAATAAATTTTGCTTAAAAAGTGTTTAAGTTCATAATAATTTTTAAAAAACTCGAGACCGCAAGTCGATGAATTTTATGTTAAATTATTATGTACTCAAACATTTTTTTAAACGCAAAGCCTGACATCAATATTATGTTCCAATGGTAAATGTATCCATGGTTACTGATAAATAAATTAATGAATTTAATAATTATTAAAACTTTATGCCAAATTCAAGCAATACAGATGTTTAAAATTGTATGCTATTCCTCATGGCACTCTGTAAATAGCTAAAAATTATTAAGTACTTTTATTTTGTCTCTTTTCCGCAGACAAAACCTATGTAAACAATAATTTTGTGTTTTTTAGATACAGTTTTTATTTCTGAGCATTTTTTTGTATTTACACTTTTGTTCCAAAATTAATAAAGCAGAATGTACATCAATATAAAAAAATTCCATCGTATTTCCTATGGTCCACAAAAAAGTAAACACCCCGTATACATACATATAGGTTTGCACATATTCTCGAATTAGAATAAAAACGTACACCAACAATAGACCTTTTCAATTTAAAGAGATAGAAGATATGCGCAATGAGGATCTGCGCATAGTAAGAACAACTGAGATCTGTGCGTTTGTTTCTAAAAAATTTATACGTAAAATGTGAGAATATCTCAAATAACTTTAAATTTTTTATCGAAATAAGTTACAAAAGCTTTTATTGAAGTTAAAATGTCTAACGATGCAAATTTTCACTGAGAATACAAGTATTTTAATGACTGCAATATTTTTGACGTTTCGTTTGACAGCCCAACTGGCAGTTGTTCGCGCCATTTTCTTATTATTTGCAGCGATAGAAAGAGATAGCCGTTAAATTGAAAAGGTCCATTATTGTAATCAATTTTTGTGTTAATAATTTTCATTATTGTAATCAAATGTTTTTTTTTTTAATTATTGTAACTAAGCAATAATCTTGTTGCAATCAGATTTTTACTTCCTTGTACAAAGTAAAGGAAGTATTGTATTCGCGAAAAATTTCGGTTTCCAGATTTCAACGGAAATATCCATTTTGGCCATCCCTGAATCCATTCTGACTAATTACGTCGTGACGTCTGTACGTACGTATCTCGCATAACTCAAAAACGCTAAGCCGTAGAAAGTTGAAATTTTGTATTTAGGACTTCTATAACATCTAGTTGTGCAGCTCCCTTTTTGGTCATTACATAATTTCCAGAATAGGTACTTTATTTAAAGCCTATAATAGATTTTAATGAAAAAATATATTAAAATATAATCCAAAACTTTTCAAATTTAGTATATAAGACTTTTATATCAATTGAAATAACATAGCAGAATTTGGTTAAAACAGGCTAACCGGAAGTAATATATTACCTGAAGTTAACAGTTTTTCTTGAATAAAATGGTTTCATTTTGATTTTAGAAACAAATGCTTCAAATAAGAGTTTTAGAGAATTAAATTCTGCGTCTAGCACATCAAATATTATTAAATTAGCCCTTTGTATAAGCGAGATATGTAAATTTAAAACTTATATACGTTTTGGTTTGTGTAATGAAGCTTGCTATGGATTAGGACAAAAAATAACAAAAAAATAAAAAATAGATGTTAATGTCAAATTGCGTCAAATACGTGCAATTTTATAATTGAGTCTATACTTCATCTTCATATTGGTCTTGCGTACAAGGAAGTCGTGTGGTGTCCACATCAGATTTTTTTAAATAAACTAAAAGGATTGAACACATATTTATTGTTGAAATATTTTTTTTGTTTGAGAAACTATGTACTTCGGATTTGATTTACTCGTGCGATAAAAACATGAGCTAATTCAAACATACGAGATCTGAGCCCTCGGAATTAAACGAACATAACTCACGATGCAACTCTGAATTAAAAACTTTTCCATGTACCAAAAAATCCTGAATTATTGATTAACCGCAGAGAACCGACTGTATTAAAAACTGAATTATTTTCATGAGAAAAAAGTTTTTGAAGAATTTATTACAAACTCAGCCACAATAATGCAACTGGCAGAAAGCAGGAATAAGTTTTCAGTCTTCAAAGAAATATGAATATTTTAATGCCAAGGAATTTAATTGTAATTTATAATTTCACGAACCGTTCGCAGGAAAATTATTCATGCTTTACTTGCCGAGTGGACTTCAATCAATGTTTACTTTATTTCTTCGGCTTTCATTTTATTCATTGTTCCATCTCTTTTGGCTACATAATTGTATTTTTAATACATAATTGCAAAATTCAATTTCTCGAAAGAAATAAACTCATCGATATTAATTTTTAATTTGTTTACTCGTTTTGTTGTTTGTTATGGATTGGAATTTTAATTTTCCAACATAAATCAAATTTATCCTGAATATTCAAATTGCAGAGTTTATCCAAATCCAAATTTCAAAGTTTATCCAATCAACCTGCTTCTTCTAGACAGATCTAAAAATGATTTATGGAATATTAAATACATAACGAATATGTAATATTTTTACGGATCTTGGCTAATAGATTTGTTTTATTTATATGAATAAACTTGATTTCAACAAAGACCGATTGATTACAACAATGGTAAATTTTGAGCACAGTTTTCAACGTAGCAAGGAAAGTAAAACCCGAGATTTCTAACGAACAAATCTTTTTAAGAAACATATTTTTTGAAAAATCGGATTAATGATTTTTTAATTTTATACGCTTTTTCGTAAATAGATACTTCGACAATGGGGTCATACCAATGTATACGAGGTGTGTAAATAAAGGCGCCTGACTTTGAGGGGCGTTGTTTCAAGGCAATAAAGTAAATAATAGTAGATATTTATAAAATGCTCTTATTCGTAAAGACAAAATTACTATAAAACTTACAAACTAACGTGATAGAAGTGAACAATATATTTTTTAATTTGCTTGCATTAGAACGCTAGTTATAAGTAAAATAATTATGGTATCAATCGGTTCGTTATTATTCTAGCATTGTTGTATTGAAATAATAACTATGAAAATGTTGATTACAACAATGAATATATTGATTATAACTAGAGAATATTGATTACAAGAATGAATCCAATATTTAAATACCTATTATCATTTTGCAAAGAATCAAATGCATATACAATTCTGAAATCTGTTGTAAAATTGTTGATTACTACAAACGATTTTGATTATAACCTATTGATTACAAGAATGAATCTAGTAAAATCTCATCAATATAATAAATCTAGAATTTTTGAAGAACAAAAAGTATAGTTTAAACTTTAATTTGCAAAATTTACATCATAAAGGGAAGAGAAGCTAAAATGTAATATAGCACAAAGACGCCTAATACCCACGGAGCGACCCTGAGTCTCATCATTTTCTTTATAAACAGTCTGACATTGTGACGTTATAATTTTGTACACACAGCACAAGGTCGCAAAATTGTGGCGTCATTTGAAATTATTTCTTTAAAACTAGAAACTTATGTGACATGAAATATATATTTATGTAAGTAGTTTTAAGTGTAGTTTTTTAGAAAAAATAAAATTTGAAAATGTGGTATGACCCCAATTTAGTGATGCACCCGATGCGAGACGAGACGAGAAATATAAAACATCGATCTCGTCTCGTTTTCGGATCTGTAATCTCGCTCTCGTGCTCTCAAATTTTTTTGGGTCTCATCTCGTTCGTGCACGAGAGTCTCGCTAAAAAAATAAGCGTTTGCGCATTACGTATTTACGTAACTATTTAACTACAAGAGACAAGTTCGCACTAATAGCACTGTCTTCCATGTATTTGCAGTCGTATAACTATAATAAAGAGACGAAACACTAAATTCTGGTCACCAAATTATTTCGATACGAACATAATGTTTATTCATTTACGGTCACCAGAAAATGTGATAAGTTAGTAAATAATTTAATTTACCTCTAAAATATCCAATTTATCATCAAATTGTGATCTCTAAACTATTTCAATAAGAACACATTTTGTCATCAGTAAAACGAATTAAACATTTAAAAAATATTTTTTTGTAACTAAAAGTACTTACACTTTTTCAATAAATATATGCCACTATTTAAGCAAGATTAAGTCATAAAAAACCGCTACACTGGTAACCCGCTGGCAACCAATCACTCCGCTTCTCTCCCTGTTGGCTCCCATCGACGTTTAATATGACAATCTTTACTTTTCAGCGGCGACAAGAATTTTATTAACCGTGGTTTTAACTGGGGTGAATTAGATGCTGAAATATTAGAGAAAAATAGTTCTATTGGATGCAATACCGATTTTGTCTTTATTTTTACATTTTCTCGCTCAGAGACCGATACTAATCGACTTTAAATAGACTCAAAAAATATTGTGAATTCATATAATTTTCACATTTACGTGTTCTATGCATGAATTAGCGTTGACTCTATTTCTTGTACTGTGCATTTTGCATTGAATTTATGAGTTAAAGCTATAAAGTTACAAATATTGCGAGATTCTCGCGAGATTTCTCGCTTCTCGCAGTTGTTATATCGATCTCGCCTCGAATTATAAACTACAATCTCGCTCTCGCTCTCGTTCTCGTCTCGTACAATGCAACGAGACGAAACGAGATGCGAGAGTACTCTCGCCTCGTTGTTCATCACTACCCGAATTTTTCGTCTAAATATACAATATTTGCTTGTTAGCTGGTTGTTGTCGCTCATACTTTTACAATGTGGTTTTTAGGTTTTTCTACTTTCTATAATTAGGACATTACTTCCGTCAAGTGCTCGCAAAAAATAAATCAACACAGCAATATCACTAACTAAGGTTTCGAGTAAGTAAATAGAACACATTAGAGAAAAGCAAACGTTCCATTAACCTCCACCTACCAACAATTCTTCAGCATTCCTTTGAGAAGAGCTGCCATCTTACAAACCTAGAGCCATTCGTTCATCTAATTAATAACGGCCACGTCGCATTGTCGTAGCTGCCAAGCCGTGTGTCTTTGTACCTGCACTCGTGCAGTGGTGGCAGTAGGGCATTGTGCAGCAGACTGCTGCTGAAAGTGTCTTTGTATCCTGCACTCGCACACTTGTTCACTCTGATTAAAACGGACACACTTGGAGGAATTAGATTCCCTTGTCTTGAAAAGGGTTTTTTTGTCGAGCAAGTGGGTAAATAAGGAGATGTGTAATTGTGTTTTTGTTGAAATTGTTAGTGATGCAAATTGGAACTGGTTACGAAATGCAGTGCTTCCAATTCTGCATCGTTCTTGCTCTGAATTACGTTGGACTGTTTCCGTCATCAGGATTAACAAAACATAGTTCTAATCTAATATGTATGAAAAAACTGTTTAGTTTCGTTCGCTATAAGAGTTATAAGTGTTAGTCTTCGGTATTGTACTTACTATAGGAAAATAAGATTAATTATAAATTATAATATCTCTTGGGAAATTGAATAAATTATATCAACCGATTTTATTTTATTTGTCATTGTCAATACAAAGACCTGATCAAAATGAGGTGTTGCAAAAGAAATTAACATATTTTTTTTCTTCTGAGATTCGAATAAGTACATTCTACAGTATTATTAAATATGATTTTCTGTTCAAATTAGTAGCAGTTTAAAAATATACTTTTTTTACAATACACTGCCTGCACATACATACATACATAAAATCACGAATTTCCCACTTAGTGGGTTAGCACAAACTCGAAAGAATAAAAATAACATCATCCAAAAAAATATCAGTCTCTCTTTCAACAACATTCTTACTAACCTGACATCATAGGTACAGCATATATTCCTCACTCTTAACATAGTTACGATACAATCATCCTTCGCCACACATTCCTGTCTAAGCACACTTCTTTCGCCGCGGCCACATTCATAATCGCATTCATACACGCTCTTCTTCTCTTCCCACTCGGAAACTTTCTCTCTTTTAGTACCTTATCAATCACATCCATCCACTTACACACTGGACGGCCACGCAATCGAACACCCTGAATTTCACCAAGATATATACGCTTTACTTGCGGCATCAGAAATACATTAGCCAATGACAAAACTGGAAAGATGATGAAAAAAAAAACAAATGTATCATACATCAACGTCAGCTGTGTGACATAAGGTCAGACTTATAGTGCAGCGTGATTTTAGGTTCTTTAGCGTAGTTCTTAGTTATTTATTATTACATTATAGCGTTATATTTCACAGTTATTTGTCCAGTATTATAAAAGATGGATAAGTAAAGCACTAGCAAATTAAAATTTACTCCTGAAGTAAAATAGTTTATTCCAGAGATTTTCGTCAAAACAAGAATAAAAATACTAGCTAAGTAAATCTACAGAATAAATTACTCTACCGATGTTCGAGGAAGTAAATTTTATTCTGTAAAATAAATTTGACACATGTCAACATTAATTAAATTACATTCATTATAAATTTCATCCCATGTATTATTTTTATATTTATTTATCTCCAACATGTTTGCTTTGTCTATTTCTGAATAATTTTTCCCCGTTCTCTTTTTTTCCATTTTAGTTGACACCTGACACTTTATGACACGCACACAAACACACACCAAGACACATTTTATTTTCTATTTTGACTATTGGATTTATTTTGTGTCAGGAACATACAGAATACAATATTATTAAAACATATATGAAACTTATTCCAGCGACACATTGTTTGGAATATATCCTCGTCAATTGGAGATTGACATTATCGTCAGGAGTGGTCTTAAGAAATACCGTGTAGTAATGTTTTATCCTGGACTTATCAATCTTTCTTATGCTCCAGTAGTGCAAAAATTAGCCGGTATAAGATACCGTTGCTTGAGTGCATCATTTTCCAGCTAAAAAATTAAATGTATTCAATAGTTCTTATTTAATTATAAAAATATTTATATTTACATTAAAATAATCTTTATAACAAAGAAGTTTTGATTTTGATTTTTTATCTTTACTTGCGACAACCATTTCATTCTTCGTTTTGAGGCACTACTAGAAATATTTTCCCTATTATCAGTTCTATTTGGGCACACTGCACAAAACACTTTTATACAACCATGTTTGATTATTTCCAAATATAAATATCAGTAGTAGTTGACAGTTGTCATGACTGTCACCCGTTTAAATTCCGTTACTGGCAAATGGAAGCCACACCCTCATTGGTTAGGTCCTTTCGAACGTCATCAGGCGAAAGGGGAAGCGGAAATTCAAACATTATAATTTTAAAGAGATTTTTCTCATGAATAAAGAATAATACGAAAGAAATTAAAAATAGGGGCTAAACATTTTTTCTTATTCTTTTGATTAAAGTAAAGAAAAAAAATCGTGCAACATCTCATTCAAGAGAAAATAAAAACAAATCAAATCAAGAAATGATATTTTCAATACCAATTTTTAAAAATCTGATGTGGCCAACACAATACCTCCCACTATTTAATTTTTATTATTTATATATACAACATATTTAGTTATGCTGGCACTGTATTGAGATCCATTCCATATAACTATCGTTTTATTTACTATTTTCCTTTTAAAACGGTACTATTATTAATTTGAAATGAAAAATTCTTTGACAGCGACATTTATCTGTCAGTTACATACATTTGTGATATGAACTGTGTAACATAACATAACATCCTGTATATTTGTTTAATAATATTTACAAAATTGTTATATTCATCTTAAAAAAAATAATTTCATCAACTACTAAGTTTCTATTTTTGCTGCATTTAAAAACCATTAAAAACGTCAAAACAAGGAATATAAATCTACTAAGTTAGAGCTCTTCTTCGCATATAAAACAAGAAAGTATCTCAAGACAATTCAACACTCTATTACTCCGTTTATGTCTAGTAATTAAATCAAAGTGAAAATAACCCGCCCGCAGATCATCCGGGCACCTTTATAGCTCCGTTACCATTTCGCACGAGATTTCATTTTTGCCAGGCCGGCCCTGGGCAGTCGTATAAAAAACACATTCGCCCTCGCTGATCCCTAGGGACATACTAGAGCAGCATGCACTACTGCAAAGGTCTCGGAGTAAAGTAAGAACGTATAAGATTTCAGAACGAGTGGAATAATATAAACGCGGTTAGTAAAATAAGGCCAGTGGGATACCAGGAGGCTATTTTACAAACTGGAGTACAGTACAGTGCAGAATAAACGTTTTCAATTAAAATAGATAGATAAAATTAAGTAAAATGGCGCCAACGTAAAATGTGGGTATGGTCTGTGTAAAAAGTTTCTCCAATTTTGAGATTATTTAGGTCCTTTTTAACTTCACCCCTCCAACTTGTCCTTAGCCTTTCTTTCCTTTTTTTCCTCCTACTCTGCTTTCAAAAGTTCTTTTGTGTGTTTGATTCGGTGACATTCTTTTCATGTGCCCTAACCACCAAAGTCTTTGGGCTTTAATAACTTCAATAATATTTTCAAGTGCTAAGTTAAACAGGATCGGTGCAATAGGGTCACCTTGCCCTAAACCTATTCGAACTTCAAATTTATCTGACATTTCTCCTTTAAGGCTTGATTTACATTAGCGGTACAATGACGGTATAGTGACGGTATGTCAATTACACGAGACATTTACATTAGACGATACCACGACGGTACGAACATAATAAAATACCATGACAATATAGTTTTGTTTTTTATGTATTATGACAGTTTGTGGTGCATATGTCATGTTTATCAAAAGTAGAAAATGTCATGCAATGTTTAAAATTTTCTCTAATACCGACTTGGTTATAACTGTCCTTACTCTTGTCAAAGAAGAAGAAAATGAAGAAAATCCAGAAAATTTTACAAAACGATGCTATTTTTATGTACTTTCTGTAATAATCTGTAGTGTATATTTCACGTTTTTGTTATATGTAGAGAACTTTTGTTCAATAAATGTATATGCATAATCATTTCTCATTTCTAGCTCATTTTAACTACATTTTGGTTTAACTAAAAGACAAATATGAAAAAGTCAAAAACATGTCAAATATCATTTACCTACTAGCATATGTTAACTTTCACTCGGCTGATTTAGGAATGAACGTCAACTTGAAGTGCACGAACTCTTCAAACGCAACCGTACACTCCTCCTTGCATGGAAATATTGCGCTGTTTTTTCAATAGAAACAAAACTATACTGTACCCTGCTCGTATCGCTAATGTAAATTAGTAAATATCACTGGGCCGTCATTGTACTAAGAACATAGATGTAAATGGGTCCATTAAAATACATTGGACCAAGAAGTATCGTACCGTTATTGTACCATCATTGTACCGCTAATATAAATCAAGCATTAATCTAACACCGTTTCCAGTATTCGTCAGTACCATTTTAACCAAGTTTATAAGTTTTTTTATTTACATTTAGCTTTTCCATTGCTTCATATAGACGGTCTCTTCTGATTTTATCGTTCGCTTGTCTGAAGTCGATAAAAAGTATCATAGTTTCTTTTTGATGTTCGTAGCTTTCGGCTAGGCTTTTATTGAAGCTAAAATGTCAAATGCAATTGAGAGTTGCAGGCGCCATTTTACTTATACTATGTTCCGTAAGTCAACCAAAAAAACCAGTATCTTGATTCAGGGTACACCATTGTTCCTAAATATTTTCATCTATTTCGGGACAGATTGACACTGAATCATATGACATTAAAAATTGACACAACCTAACACAATCAACAATATATCAAATATAAATGATGTTTTCATACATACATCTATATTAATTATTAGTAATACCACTAAAAATGCGGTTTAAAAATTTGACATTGACGGATATCGTTTCATTTTGTTATGATGATATTTGAAAGTAGCGGTAGTGAGGGTAAAAATACCAGAGAAACCAGGATTATTTCATGGTTGCCATGGTCCGACTTCTTACCAACTTTTTTCAGGAACCGCGTTCCAAATAGAAACCGGTAAATAATTTCAGGACTTACGGAACACAAAACCGTAAATCTGGTTGAACCGGTGGCGTTGCGGAACATACTATTAATATGTGCAGAGATAGAAATAAACAAATTATACATTAATATGTTTCTGTTTCTGTTTCAAAGTAATAATAACATATTCAAGCACGTTTATTGATACTGGAAGGTACTTTATTGTTAAACGATTTTTGGCGACATGTAGGAGACAATTTAAGCACTCGTTTGTTTACCTACTCGCCACCAAGCGCTCGTATCCGAATTTCTAACTCGTTTTGTAATTTATATCATAATACTCTATACTCTTACTAAACTTAATATACACTTCGATTTCAAGTTGGGAGTGAATTCGAATACGCATTGTGATCGCCGTATATTTCCCAACAGAAGCGATGTAAATATTGCTTTGAATTTGGCTATTTGACATTTGTTGTTTTCGTTGGGTTCTTTAAAACCAGTTTAGTTTTAAAAATAAAATGGGTGAATGAATCATCTAGGAACGTATTTAAAATAATAACATACTGAATGTGTGGGTAAAAGCCAATTTAATTTTCCTTAAACTTACAGAACTATTCACTGTGTCAACAACGTATTTTGGTATTAACCAATGTCGGCTGAATAGCTTTATGCATATGTTAGTTGCAATGAAAATACATTCAGGTTTGAAAGGTTAACTTTGACGTATGTGTTACCGTCCAAACCGTCCATTCGTGATAGTGGTACAGAGTTGCTCTGAACTCAACACGAATTCCGAAAACAACTCCTGGTAGACCTATCACAGGAATGTCCCTCAGGAGGTTTAAAATTTTATTGCAAAGCTACTGAAATATTTTACTGCTTACCTACGTACAATCTAAGAGCAATTTAAATCATTTTACACCGCTAATATATTGTGCAATTGTTTCAGTTTATGTACTCGTATATATTTTCAAAATAAATATCATGAATATATATTAAAAATTGTTATGAAATGTAACATATTTTATAAATCATAAAGTCATTCATCAAATACGTGATTTTTATTATTATTTCGAAAACAAATATAATATATTTCAACGACACTTCATATGAGCCATTTTGTTTAATATTATGTATCGGTTATTTGAATCAGACAAAATAAATATTATATAAATATACCGTAAATATATCATACTGTTTTAATTTTAACAGGAGAAACATTAATAGTAAATTTTATAAAATATTAATATAAATGAGGTTGCATAGCTCAATGCAGATGACAGAATAAAGAAGTTACTACTATAAAAAAATCTGGTGTGGCCAACACAATACCTCCCACCATTTACAGCCCGAGTCACAAAAAATATTAAGTTAATCCTTATTTATGGATTAGCGAATTTTACTCTAATTTTGAGTAAGTAACTACCTTTTTTTAAACCCCTCAACAGGATTAAATCCCAATTACAGAGTGGGTTCACATTCACATACATCCATGCCTTAGTGGGATTCGAACCCAGAGCCTCGAGGACACTCATGACATGAGGCGTTACTCTAACCATTCAACCACCGGTGCTATAATAGAATGAAGATTAAATTTTAAATACCGGGATAGAATAGAATTCACTAATCCAAAATTGAGGATTAGCATACACTTTTTTGTGAATCGTTTATTTTTAATAATCTAAATGTAGGTATGTACCTACATATTTAATTATGCTCAAACTGTATTGAATTCCTTTTCTATTGTTCTATTTACTTTTTTCTTTTTAAAACGTTACTAATATTATTTTGAAATGATTAGTTCTTTGATAGTGACATTTATCTGTCAGTTACATACATTTGAATAATTGCGTTCTGTTTGTTCAAAGCGTAAGCCTGAGATTTTTATTTTATAAATTTATCCATAAAAAGTATTAATGCAAATCTATAGAAAATTTAATAATCTTTAATTTTTATAATATCATTAATCTCGAAAAAATAACATTTAAAAGTATTTTTCGAAGAAAAACTATTTTGAGTTTCTAGTAAAGTACCATTTCCGGTTATCCGATTTGCACCAAAATCTAATGGGCTCTTTCCATTACAGAAAAAGTACAAAATACAAGGTTTCAAAATTTTCTGATAGTATTTGAGTTAGAGTGGAGGATCCACACACACACAACACATACATACAGACATCATCGTGAAAATGTTAAAATTGGATTCTAGGGACATTAAAACGTGGTCATTTACCAAAATCTCAATATGCGATTTTTAGACCGATCCCTATACCTCCTTTACCAAGGGTAGCGGGAGATAAAAATTGGCGGACTGCATTTATTACACCAACTCAGGTTTTGAACTGTCTATGTCTCATACAGTTGTCAAGAGACAAAAAAGGTGGCAATCACTTGGCGAAATGTCAGGAGAATATGGAGAGTGTGGCAACGTTTCCAAGCCAAGTTCAGAATTTTTTTCCCGGGTCAATTTTGGGGTGTGTGGTCCGGTGTTATTATGTAAGAATACCACTTTCTTTCGATTGACTAAAGAAGGCTGTTTTTGGAAGAGTGCTGCTTGTACACACTCAAGCTGTAAGACGACTTCATTTGTTATTATTTGACAATTCATGTAGAACCCATTTCCTTAACTTCCACGTCTTTCCTAACTGATGAAAATGTAAACGAATGGTTTCATCACTCACATTGCATTTTTCTGCATGCTCTAGGCACGTTGTATTAGAATTTGCCACCACAACCTGTTGAAGATCCTCGTTTTTAATGATCTTCGGTCACAATTTAGCTGATTTCAATCACTTCAAGTTCGCTCGAGTCACGTGTCTACTCGCGCCCTATAAGGGAATTTTTATATTTTGCGTTCATAATGAAGTCATTATGATACGCAATTGCGTATCGTAATGACCTTCATTTCGATACGCAATTTTTTGTTTTAGACGATTGGTACTAGATGACGTGCCTTTAACCCATTTTTACTTAATTAATTTTTAGTTAATTGACAATTCATTTTAATAATATAATGTCGAAATTATTATTATTTTTTTTACCTTCCGTCACCTTTAGGTAAGGAAGGTATTGTCTTTGGTCAAAAAATTCGGTGATGAGTTTTTAATGAATAAGCACGTTTTAGGGTCCCTAGAACACGATTTTACTATTTTTACGATGATGTCTGTATGTGTGTGTGTGTGTGTGTGTGTGTGTGTGTGTGTGTGTGTGTGTGTGTGTGTGTGTGTGTGTGTGTGTGTGTGTGTGTGTGTGTGTGTGTGTCTGTGTGTGTGTGTGTGTGTGTGTGTGTGTGTGTGTGTGTGTGTGTGTGTAACAAAATTTTCGTCTACGATAACTTCCATACTACAATTCAAAAAATTATAATTCTTTCGTATTCCTCTTCGTTACATCCATGTGAAGAGCTGATTAGATTTTGGTTATAATTGGTCGACCGGAAGTACCCTCATTTGAAGATTTTAACAGTTTTTCTTGAAAAAACGATGTTAAATATCATTTTTTCACATTTGATGTTATTATAAATATTAAAGAATATTTTATTCTCTATGCGATTTGAATGCATTTTATATTTCATATTAAATGAATATAGAGTTAAAAAATTATAAAGAAATTAAATATCATATATTAGCTAGCTATGCTATAACTCTGGAAACAGCTGATGTATTAAGAAAATTCTGATTGAAAGGTGTCAATGTCAAGTGCAGTTGACAGTATTATAATTTTACTGGAAATATAGGATCTTTTGCTTTCTGTATGGAATTTGTATAAAATACATACAACTGCCTTAAGGTAATGTACAAGAAATATAATCTTTTGCAAGGAACTTTCTGTACGACATTTACACAAAATACATAGAACTGACGGAAGGTAATGTGCTGGCCACATCGGATTTTTTATTTAGGGAAGATTATTTACATGAAAATGTACAAATGGTTACAAATATAATCACAAATTGAGTAAGTAAATGTTAATTGTAGAAGGCGCAAAATATAAAAAATAGTATAAAGAACTCATTTTATAAGATTTTCTTTCGCACTTGTCAATTAGAAAACGAGCGTTGCGAAAACACGTTCTTTAATATAATATTCTAAAACTTTATATCCACGCTACGTACATTAAAGCAACAGAGATTTTCTTCTCTAAATCCATTTGCACAACAGACTGAATAGTTCCAGGCATGAATATCGATATGAAATGAGCGAAGGCGGAAACCAAAACGAGCAGCGTTCGGAAACATCTCATAAGATCGCTTTGTGCGCCATCAACCCTGCTAAATAGATTTTATGCGCGCAAGAACTACAACGTGGAAAATTATCCGTGTTTACGGATATCTTATAGGAGACAAGCATTGTCTAATTATTTGCGAAAATAAACTTCGTGTTGGTAATATACACCGAAGAGGGATTATAACGAGTGCTATTAAACGCGAGATTGCTGCTGCTATTAACGCTAAGATGCTATGCTGATATGTAAATACTTGGATAAACTTAGTCAATAATATTTTGTACACACATTGACTCGTAGTGTGATCACGGTTTTCACTAAAACGCTGTTTTAAGAAATGTCAAATTCAAATTTCAATATTTAATTTCGCCCATATGTTAACAAAATCTGATGTGGCCAGCACATTACCTTCCGTCAGTTCTATGTATTTTGTATAAATGTCCTACAAAAAGTTCCTTGCAAAAGATTCTATTTCTTGTACATTACCTTAAGGCAGTTGTATGTATTTTATACAAATTCTAGCAAAGATCCTATAATTTCCAGTAAAATTATAATACAAACATACTGTCAACTGTACTTGACACTGACACCTTTCAATCAGAATTTTCTTAATATAGCAGCTGTTTCTAGAGTTATAGCATAGCAGGCTAATATATGATATTTAATTTCTTTATAATTTTGTGTGTGTGAGTGTGTGTGTGTGTATGTGTGTGTGTGTGTGTATGTGTGTGTGTGTGAGTGTGTGTGTGTGTGTGTGTGTGTGTAACAAAATTTTCGTCTACGATAACAGTAATACTACAATTTCAAAAATTATAATTCTTTTCGTTGCATCCATATGAAGAGCTGATTAGATTAGTCCGCTCATTTGAAGATTTTAACAGTTTTTCTTGAAGAAACGATGTTAAATATCATTTTTTCATTTTTAATGTTATTAAAAATATTAAAGAATATTTAATTCTCTATACGATTTGAATGCATTTTATACTTTATAATAAATGAATATAGAGTTAAACACACACACGCGCACACGCACAACGCACACACACACACACACACACACACACACACACACGCACACACGCACACACACACACACTCACACACACACACACACACACACATACACACACACACACGCAGACACACACACACACACACACACACACACACACACACACACACACACACGCACGCACGCACGCATACACATCATCGTAAAAATTGTGAAATCGTATTTTAGGGACTTTAAAACGTGCTTATTCATTTAAAACTCACTATCGAATTTTTTGACCAAAGACAATACCTTTTTTTAAAAATATTTATTTGAATACAAACTATATTCTGCTTTAAAATCATGTTTTGATAAATTTGATTTTATTTATTATTGTTATTAAATAATGAAAATTGACATTTCTTAAAACAGTGTTTTAGTTAAAACCGTGATCATACTACGAGCCATTAAGTGTATTCATTTATATAGGAACTTAAATAAGGTATACAGGATGTCTCAAAAAATTTTTTTTTTACAAAAGTCCGATCAACGTGATATCTTTTATAAACGATTTAACAAATTGGCATACATTTATCTCTCTTATTTGCAGTGACTAGAAGTGTGTGCAATTCATATTGTTTCGACTAAGTTAGGACATTCGTTGTTGACAATGCTTACGATGATACGCTGTAACGTAAATGTATTTATACAGGGTGTTAAAAAAAGTGATCGGAACTTTTAAGGGCGTATAGTATAGACCAAAATAAGTGAAAAAAATCTAATAAACATGGGACGCAAAATAACCGGTTCAAAGGTATGAGCTATTTCAATAAATGTCTTGTCTAAGAAAATAAGAAAACAGTGTCTGGTGACAAATTTACGTTTTTCAGAGGTACAATAGAAGATGGATAGGACGAGGAGGCACAGGTGGATGGTCTCTCAGGTCTTGACTTAACGCCTTTGGACTTCTTTGCTTGGGGATATTTAAAGATAATTCGAGTAAAACCGGGAATTTTTGAACTAAGTAAACGACACTAGTGAATTTGACAGAATGAGCGGAGATAACATCTTAATTCGTACAATTCGTAGATGATCTAGATCGGACTTCTAAAAAATTTTACTGCTTGTGTTTAGAAAATAGGGTATGTGATGCATTGCCATCATAGAAATTTTACAAATATGTTTACATCATTCATCACAATTTATTTCCAATGTATTTATTTTGATAGTTCAATCATTATTATTATTATTATTATTATTATTATTATTATTATTATTATTATTATTATTATTATTATTATTATTATTATTATTATTATTATTATTATTATTATTATTATTATTATTATTATTATTATTATTATTATTATTATTATTATTATTATTATTATTATTATTATTATTATTATTATTATTATTATTATT
>OY720457.1:56976310-57031310 GCA_963082715.1 Harpalus rubripes | reverse complement strand
AAATTCAAATAAATTGTTCCTGTACTAGAACTATTAATATTTTTAAAAATTCAACATTAGACGAACATAATTCTTTACAACCCGAGTCACAAAAAAGATTAAGTTAATCCTTATTTTTGGATTAATGAATTTTACTCTAATTTTGACAGTTTATTTCTTCAAATATAGTCTAATCTAATCCAAGTACGTACCTTTTTGTAAACCCCTCAACAGTACACAGTAGGTTCACATTCACACACATCTAGGGTGACCATATTTGATACGATGGAAAAGAGGACGCTGCGCGAAATGATGCCAAAACTGCCAGAGTAGATTTTTGTTTAAAAATAAGGGTCGTAGTCTAATTTTTTGCAATTTTATTAGCACAAATTCTATTGATATTGGCAAATATAAATATTTGGACAGGTGCAGATACAAAATACATTTAGGAAAAAATTACTGATTAGAAAATTAAATAAGATAGAATATCACAATCGGATCCTCCACTATTTTTTCTATGAAACTGCATCTAAACTGAAGGTGACTTGTAGTTTTAGAAAATCTTTATTATTATTCGATAAGCCGTAATATTTAAAAAAATATTCTATGTCATAGATGTAGACATACGAGATGATTTGGTCTTTCTCCGATTTAAAAATTATTTGTAATAACTGACAAATTAATTTTTAAAAATTGTATGTATTATTTGAATTCCTTTCTGATGACGTAGAATTCACGGAATAACCTTAATGACGGAATTATTCGATCAAACCCGAACCTAGTTACAAACTGATCTTTTTCAACATATAAAAATGTGTAAATATGTCAAAATAAGTGTGCAATAATTGAAAATATGCGTGGATAATATGCAATTCACGACAGAAAGATAATTTTGTACTATCAGAAATGATTTGGCTCTGCCCGCATGTTAGTTTAAAATCGTGGTTTGTGATATATCTGTAAACTCTCAATACCGGAGTATCGGATTGGGTATAGGTTATGCGTTTAGGGCGCATTTGGCAAATAGAGGACTTTGTACATAGAAAATGCGGATATATACCGGACAGAATTTTATTCCCTGAAAAGAGAACTTGTCCGGGTAAAAGAGGACGTCTGGACAGCCTACACACATCCATGTCTTAGTGGGTTTCGAACCCAGAGCCCCGAGGGCACTCATGACATGAAGCGTTGCTCTAATCATTGAGCCACCGGAGCTATAATAAAATGAAGATTAAATTTTAAATACAGGGATAGAATAGAATTCACTAATCCAAAAATGAGGATTAGCTTAAACATTTTTGTGAATCTTTTTTTTTATTAATCTAAATTCATACCTACATATTTACTTATGCTGGAAACTATATTGAAATCCTTTTCTATTGTACTATTTACTTTTTTCTTTTTAAAATGATTAGTGCTTTGATAGTGACATTTATCTCTCAGTTACATACATTTAAATAACTGCGTTATTGTTTGTTTAAAGCGTAGGCTCTGGGATTTAAATTATAGGTAATTCTATAAATTTATCCATAAAAAGTATTAATGCAAGTCTATAGAGAATTTAATAATCTTCAATTTTAATAATAACATTAATCTCGAAAAAATAATATTTCAAGGTATTTTTCCAAGAAAAACTATTTTGAGCTTCCGGTAAAGTGCCATTTCCGGTTATCCGATTTTCACCAAAATCTAATGGGTTCTTTCTTACAGAAAAAGTTCGAAATACTAGGTTTCAAAATTTTCTGAATGATAGTAATTGAGTTAGAGTGGAGGATCCACACATACACACATACATCATCGTGAAAATGTTAAAATTGGATTCTAGTGACCTTAAATCGTGCTCATTTACCAAAATCTCGATATGCGATTTTTAGCACGATCCCTATAACTCCCTTACCAGGGCAGCGGAAGGTAAAAAGTAGTATTGAAATCTGTTAGTATTTGAACTTGATTTTGTAGGAAAAACGAGAAATGCCGTTTTTCTTATAAAATCAAAGTCTATACTTCATGTTGGCCCTGCGTACAAGGAAGTCGTGTGGTATCCACATCAGATTTTTAAATTTTAATTTATTAAGGCCCTGTTTTATAAAGCTCAAAAATCTTCACTTAAATTTTAATTGCCAAGTAAATTTATTTAAGTGGAGATTTGGGTTTTATAAAGTGTTTTTAAATTTACTGAACAAGTAAATCTACCAAGTAAACTAAGTGGAGAATTTCATGCTATTGAATTTAAGTAACGATTTTTATTGATGTATTTTCAAATAATTATAAAACTAAAAAGATATTATATATACATATTTACATACTGGTAATAATAAATTGCAAATAAATATTGTTAACACTTTGCTAAAAAATATGGTTGCAGTAATTAATTAATTTACTTATTGTAAAAATAATAGTTTTGTGCTTCGCGTATCTACTATAAAATGTCTGACGTGAATGATATATACAAAACCATAAATACTGTCATAAAAATAATCAAGCAACTCATAAATTTTAAAAATCTGATGTGGCCAGCACATTACCTTCCGTCAGTTCTATGTATTTTGTACAAATTTCATACGGAAAGTTCCTTGCTAAATTAAATATTCTATTTCTTGTACATTACCTTCCGGCAGTTGCATGTATTTTATGCAAATTTCATACAGAAAATTATTATTTTGTGACGTTTTCTATATACAGTGTAATGTATCTGCAGAAATAAAAGATTTATTATTATTATTTCTTGTACATTACCTTAAGGCAGTTGTATGTATTTTATACAAATTCCATACAGAAAGCAAAAGATCCTATACCTATTTCCAGTAAAATTATAAGACAAACACACTATGTCAATTTCACTTGACACTGACATCTTTCAATCAAAATTTTCTTAATATAGTAGCTGTTTCCACAGCTATGGCTACTTTATGAAATTTAATTTCTTTATAATTTTTTAACTCTATATCCATTTAATATTAGGTATAAAATGCAATCAAATCGTATAGAGAATAAAATATTCTTTAATATTTATAATAACATCAAATGTGAAAAAAGTATATTTAACATAGTTTTTTCAAGAAAAAGTGTTAAAATCTTCAAATGATGGTACTTCCGGTTGACCAATTCTAACCAAAATCTAATCAGCTCTTCATATAGATGTAACGAAGAAGTATACGAAAAATATATAATTTTTGTAACTGTAGTATTAGAGTTATCGCAGACGAAAATTTTGTAACACACACACACACACACACACACACACACACACACACACACACACACACACACACACACACACACACATACATACAGACATCATCGTAAAAATAGTAAATTCGTATTCTAGGGACCCTAAAACGTGCTTATTGATTAAAAACTCATCATCGAATTTTTTGACCAAAGACAATACCTTCCTTACCTAAAGGTGACGGAAGGTAAAAAGTCATTTTCACACCGCAACGAAAATTATATCTCCATTTAGGTATTTAATGAGTAGATTTTGTTTATAAAAGCCAACTTGTATTTACAGAACAAGTAAATTTATTCATCACTTAATTACAATTCCATTAAATTTTTGTTTATAAAACCGGCCCTAAGAAGCTGATTCATAATTGGTCGGCTTTACAGTTCCATAACTTTTACTGGACAGATTGTGCAGAATTTATTTCAGGTAATAACTTTTTAAAGTTCTCTTTATTATGCCATGAACTATGGCACGTTACTTACGTAACACCCTGTAGAATATCTGGAAATTTATTATAATTAATTTGAAATTTAATTTCAATAATATATTGTCAATTTATGAAACTCATAAATTTTAAATGTACGCGATGAAATCGGTCATTAAAGTTTTAAACAATTATATTAACTTTTAGTAGTAAAAGTTTTAAGTGTTCTTATGTAAATCAGTACGACGTACTAAACTGAAGTAACAGTAAAATAAATTAAAATCGTGTTTTAAAAATGATACGTTTATGACCTGAGAGAAACTAGAAATTTTAACTTGAACTTTTATCGTAAAACTTAAGCTGGGTTACGGACATACTTTACCGAGTGTAGTCATGTGGGAAAGCTTGAAAATATGTTATGTCCGAAATCTGAACATAAAATCACGCCTAAGAACTGAGTTATGTTAGTTTTTAGAAACTACTTCAAAAACTACCTTAATACCATTTATATTTCGAAGGCATCCAGATAGTATCTTTTACAATACTTCTATCTCTTTGATATATTCTCTTTATTTTCTTTACGACTCGAAAATCAAAGATACAATTCCTTCAAAATAAATAACAGTTGTGTAATGCTAGTCTTGTTACAACAGTAGGATAAACTCTGCCATCTTTACTGGAATTTTATACTCATTGTTTTGGTTTTGTATCAGGAACTGAAGGCAAAACATTCGGTTCAGGGTCGATACAAACACTACGAGTATTCAAAATTTTTACCTTTCGTCACTTTAGGTAAGGAAGGTATTGTCTTTGGTCTTAAAATTCGATGATGAGTTTTTAATCAATAAGTACGTTTTAGGGTCCGTTGAATACGATTTTACTATTTTTACGATGATGTCTGTATATATATATATATATATATATATATATATATATATATATATATATATATATATATATATATATATATATATATATATATATGTATATATGTATATACAGGGTGGGGACTTAGACGACGCAGCATAGGGGTTTCAATGGTAAAATCTTAATGTGCAGTTATTTGCTCCCCTAATTATTTTAGAGCAAAATTGAATTTAAGTTTTTGTTACAGAAAAAAATACTGCATCCGAATATTGTTTAAATTTTTCAATATCCGGAATCGTAAAAATAGTCGATGCCATGGAACAAAATTTTTAATAAAAGCGCAAACATCTGTCGCTACTTAAAGAAATCTTAAATTTGGTTCTCGTCAAACTACATTGTTGTAATCAACAACTATTACATCGTTGTCATCAACTACAATAAAGATGTTTTCATTTTCCTCGTTTTAAACAAAAGTGCAAACATCTGTTAATGATTCTTGACGTTTAAAATTATTTTCAAAACAAGGATCAAGAAAACACCTTTATTGTAGTATAGATGACAACAATGTAATAGTTGATTACAACAATGCAATTTGACGAGAACGAAATTTCAGATTTCTTTAAATAGTGACAGATGTTTGCACTTTTGTTCCATGGCATCAATGATTTTTGCAAAAATGTTATTATTGTTTTCGACTATTTTTACGGTTCCGGAAATTGAAAAATTATAATCATTAGTATATTCGGTTGCAGTATTTTTTCTGTAACAAAAACCTAAATACAATTTTGCTCTAAAATAATTAGGGTAGCAAATAACTGCACATTAAGATTTTACCATTGAAACCCATATGCTGCGTCGTCCAAGTCCCCAGCCTGTATATACATATATCATCGTAAAAATAGTAAAATCGTATTCTGGGGACCCTAAAATGTGCACCACCCTGTATGTACATATATATATATATATATATATATATATATATATATATATATATATATATATATATACATATATATACAATTTCAAAAATTATAATTCTTTCGTATTCTTCTTCGTTACATCTACATATATGAAGAGCTGATTAGATTTTGGTTACAATTAGTCAATCGGAAGTACTCTCATTTGAAAATTTTAACAGTTTTTCTTGAAAAAACTATGTTAAATATCCTTTTTTCACATTTAATGTTATTATAAATATTAAAGAATATTTTATTCTCTATACGATTCGACTGCATTTTATACTTAATATTAAACAGATATAGAGTTAAAAAATTAGAAATAAATTAAATTTCATAAAGTAGTCATAGCTATGGAATATAGTAGATATTAAGAAAATTGTGATTGACAAATGTCAGTGTCAATCGCAACTGACATAGTGTGTTTGTCTAATTTTACTGGAAATATAGGATCTTTTGCCAGAAATTTTCTGTAAGGAATTTGTATAAAATACATACAACTGCCGGAAAGTAATGTACAAGAAATAATCTTTTGCAAGGAACTATCCGTATGAAATACATAGAACTGACGGGAGGTAATGTACTGGCCAAATCAGACTTTTGCGAAAAATTTATGGACTTCATCCGCATTTAAACCCAGGAATTTCCCATTACCGGTAGGATGCTCTGAAGTATTTACTTAAATGAATCATCCGCGATTATAAATATTATAATAATAGCTGTATAAGAACTGTTGTATATAAGGTCATGGAGGCAAATAAGGCCCACTTTAATTAAAAATGAAATATTTCCTTTTATTGAAAATATATTTATATTTAGACTTACTATCCTCAAAAAATAAAAAGTATTTATTCCATTTGTGACTGTGACCGCATTTAAAACTTCCTCGTTTGTAGACATTCAGTTTTTCACTTGTGTACGGTTTGATAATTCCACAAACATAGTCTTTTGCGCGATCTCATTAATGAATTGCAAGAAGAAGTGTACGTGGGGCATTGTGAGCAAGGCAAAGTCATTGTTGCGTGGCAAACAACTGCAGGAGCAGAGGCTGCTGCTAAGCAGAAGCAGAACCCACGCGGTGATGCAATTTTCTTCTGACTATTCGTATTCCCAGGCGCAGTGAGTGCTCACTTCTACAAGGCTGATTCTAGACAAACTTTATATAATTTTATATGGACGGAGAATTTCCTGGAAATATTCTCTCTGTAATATGAAACACAAAGATGACGTTCTTGTAATAATATTTGCAATAATGAGTACATAATTTGGGTTGCAATAACAACTGAACTGAATTATATTAGGGTGTTTTTTTTTTACTCAAAAGTTAAAAAATTTAAATTTCATCCATTATTTTATTACTTTAAGAGGATCGTCTACGCTTTTCCGAAAAATTAAAAGAGGCTTTACATTTGTTACTTATTTTTAACATATTTATTAAGAAAACTTGATATTATGTCTGTAACTTTTTACTTTTGCAATATACTTGTTCTTATTTCTGTGGCAAAGCATAAAGAATAAATATTTTACAATTTTAAAAAGTTACGTACCTAATTTCATGTTTTTAAGAACGAAAGTTTAAATTTTATCACAAAAGAATAACAAATACAGTCATTATTAGTAAAAACATTAAACGTGTTTTGTGTATTTTCAACGCTGAAGTATAAATAAAAATCTGGTGTGGCCAACACAATACCTCCCGCCATTTACAGCCCGAGTAACAAAAAAATTAATCCTTATTTTTTATTAGCAAATTTCCTTTAATTTTGGCAGTTTATTTCTTAAAATATAGTCTAATCTAATCCAAGTAACTACCTTTTTTGATAATAAGATGGAGATTAAATTTTAAATATCAGGATAGAATAGAATTCACTAATCCAAAAATGAGGATACCTACATATTTACTTATGCTGGAAACTGTACTGGTTCCTTTGCTATTTTTCTATTTATTTTTTCGTTTTAAAACGTTACTATTATTAATTTGAAATGATTAATTTGTTAAAAACTGCATAAACAAGGAGTTTTGTTTGTTTAAAGCGTAGAATCCGGGATTTATATTATAGATAATTTTATAAATTTATCCATAAAATATGTAGAAAAAATATTAATGCAAGTCTGTAGATAATTTAAGAATTTTTAATTTTTATAATAACATTAATCTAAAAAAAAAACATTTAAGGGTATTTTGAGCTTCTAGTAAAGTGCCATTTCCGGTTATCCGATTTACACCAAAATCTAAAGGGCCCTTTACATATTAGAAAAAGTTCGTAATACAAGGTTTCAAAATTTTCTGACTGATAGTATTCATACACACACACACACACACACACAAACACACACACACACACACACACACACACACACACACACACACACACACATACATACACACACACATCGTGAAAATGTTAAAATTGGATTCTAGGGACTTTTAAACGTGTTCATTTACCAAAATCTCGATATGCGATTTTTAGCACGATCCCTATACCTCCCTTACCAAGGGTAGCGGGAGGTATAATTATCGAAAATGAGACACCTGTGCATTTGACGTTTTGAGGCAGTAACTCAAAAATGGTCAACGGTACAAATATGGCGGTATAGTTTTTATATTCTACATATCTATACACTTATTCAACAACTGAAACAATTTGTTCTTTTATTTGATTCCAATATGTTTTTGTATATTTTTACAAAGGATTCAAATATTATTTTTTGTATGCACATTTCACTAATGCTGGAGTATTAACTATACTTCATTGTAATTCTACCCCAATATTAAAGCTTCACTTTTAATTACACGAAATCCTTTTTCGATACCGAATCAAAAATCCGTGATCTTAATTCCAGGCGTTTAGTGGTACGTCCTCACGCACGCATCATACTCGGGGTGATCCGGTAAATCCGGCGCCTTCTAATCCAATTCTGCGGATGCGAAGCCCGGAGTCCGTAGTCCGGAGTCCCGGAGCGATCGATCGCAGCCACAAGCGCGCGTACACCGACCGCATTCTCCTAAAATATAGATGGATCGATTCCACACTAACCGAACCAATTGCGTCCGAAGAATTGATGGGAATTCTTATTTATACCGGACTCTTGTTATTTCTGTTCCGGGTTGTTCAACTCCGGGATACCTTGTAGGAAGGATAAGAGGCGTATACAAAGAAATTTTCAGGACTGCACATTTTCCAATTGTAATTAATCAGAATATTCAATATAATTTCAGAATTACAGTATTGAGAGTAATATGAATGTTTCTGCAAATAGAATACTTAGGGATGAAATAGTATATTACTAACCGAGGTGGAAAGTGCTTCATTGTCGAGGGCGAAGATAGCTAACAAAGACGCGAAGCGCCGAGGTTAGCTATAGCCCGAGACAATGAAACTTTTTATCGAGGTTTGTATACTATTTTATTCACAATCTAAAATAAAAAATCTGATGTGGGCACCACACGACTTCCTTGTACGCAAGACCAATATGAAAATAAAGTATAGACCCAATTATAAAATTGCACGTGTTTGACGTAATTTGACATTAACATCTATTTTTTTGTTATTTTTTGTCCTAATCCATAGCAAGCTTCATTACAAAATACAAAAAGTATATAAGATTTAAATTTACATATCTCGCTTATACAAAGGGCTAATTTAATAATACTTGATGTGCTAGACGCAGAATTTAATTCTCTAAAACTCTTATTTGAAGCATTTATTTCTAAAATCAAAATGAAACCATTTTATTCAAGAAAAACTGTTAGCAACTTCAGGTAAAATATCACTTCCGGTTAGCCTGTTGTAACCAAATTCTGCTATGTTAATCCAATTGATATAAAAGTCTTATATACTAAATTTGAAATGTTTTGGATTATAGTTTTTCATTAAAATTTATTATGGGCTTCAAATAAAGTACCATTTCTGGAAATTATGTAATGACCAAAAAGGGAGCTGCACAACTAGATGTTATAGAAGTCCTAAATACAAAATTTCAACTTTCTACGGCTTACCGTTTTTGAGTTATGCGAGATACGTACGTACGTACAGGCGTCACGACGAAATTAGTCAGAATGGATTCAGGGATGGCCAAAATGGATATTTCCGTTGAAATCTGGAAACCGACATTTTTCGCGAATACAATACTTCCTTTACTTTGTACAAGGAAGTAAAAATGAATAATTGATATTTAAGTAATAATAACCCAACATAAATAAACGAATGGTCTGAGATTTTTCATCTGTCACATGAACTGTCAGTTTGATTTCTAACCTTAAATTTTGATTTCACATTTATCTACACTTATTTATATTATTTACAAATTTATTCGTTTCTTCACATATAAAAGATAAAAATATTTGTATTACATAATTTAAGCAGCTAAGCCAGGCCCGGATAAACCACGAGGCAAACTAGGCAATTGCCTAGGGCCCGTAATAAATAGGGCCCGGAAATGATTAATACTTGTAAATCAGAAATGAATCATTAACAATTATTTTGAATTTTATTTTGTAACCAAAATGTAATACATTTTAGCAAAAGCTAACTAAAAATAATATTTATGTAGATTCATAGAACTGAAATAAAAGTAGAGAATTATCGTCTATACATTCGTCTGCCATCTGGTATCTGATGGTGTGACTATGCGAGCACTATCATTGCAAATTATCAACACCAGAATTAATGCATTCATTTATTCAACAAAATAATATAATAGCAACAATTCCAAATTTGGATATTATTTTAAGAATATATCTAACTTTGCCAATAAGCAATGCAGGTGGAAAGAGGACATTTTCAGGACAACAAAAATTAAATAGTTTATCTATGTTGTATATTGAAAATGATGTTTTAAGTGAGTTTTTAAATTATGAAGATTTTATTACTAAATTCACTGAATTAAAAGTACAAAAAAAATAATTGTTATTTGTACTATTATTATATTGTAATAGATATTATATTTATGTGGTTTATTTAAGATTTATAATTTTCTAACTTGTGTTGTAGTGTAATGTATAGGTTTCATTTCATTTTTCGATTATTTTTTATTGTTTAAATTTTGTATGTGCATTATATCATAAAATAACCAAAATTTCAATATTGTACCTATTTATTTTCGTTTTTAACTTTATTAAGTAAAAAAATGGGAAAGGAGGGTAGGGGCCCGACGTAAATTCTCTGCCTAGGGCCCCATATTTCCTTAATCCGACACTGAGGTAAGCTACCAATGATGGGGATATAAATAAAAGTACCAGTTTTAATAAAATAACACATGAACTGTCAGTTTGATTTCTAACCTTAAATAATAATTTCACTCCATTGATTACTCCTACTCTTTGTCAGTCAAATTTGTAATCTGGAAATAGATGTATATGTATATTTTCTGAATTGAGTTCCGACAAACGTCGTTTATTTAAGTATTTCACAAAACTTTTCAAATGAATTCTTTTTGATACGGCCCTGCCGTGCAGCAAGTCTGTAAACTCAGGAGTATTGCGTGTTTAAATTTTAAATTTTTTCGATTTTAAGCTCTGCAGTTTGTAGTTGAGGTTTATAGCTGATTTTACGGAAACATACGCTTGTGGTTGTCAAATATTTATTGGGTTAGAAATGACTTATACTGCAACTTTTTAAACTATAACTATAACTGCCTGATTTATTGCTATAAATATATCGTTTTCATCAAATAAATTCTGAGAAACGAAGTTACTGTAAGATGAAAATATTTACCATATTTTTTATTACTTGATTACTTGAATCATTTTTATTTTTAATTGCATAATTTGTTTCCTATTTAAATTTGTTGATATTTATGTTTCAATTTCTGGTTAAAATAATAATTGGCGTTTTTCATTGAAATGTATAAATAGGCAATGAAAATAATATATCATTTAAATTGCAATTAAAATTTTATCATTACTTAATATTTGCAAATATAACGCAATAAATATTTATTGTTATTTGACACATGATAAATATTAATTTAAAATTAAAATTAGGACACATATTTGTTTTCATATTCAGCTTCCTAAAGGTTTGTTTATATTTAACAACTTTTAAATAAATAAAATACAGATTAAAACAAATCTTATTAAGCAGAAGAAATAAAAAATCTGATGTGGCCAGCACATTACTTTCCGTCGTCCGTTCTATGTACTTTGTATAAATTCCACACAGAAAGTCTCTTGTATATATTTTCATTAAAATTATAAACACAAAATACTATGTCAATTCCACTTCACACTGACATTTGTCAATCAGAATTTTCTTAAGTAAATGTTTCTATGGTTATAGCACAGCTAACTGTTTTATGAAATTTAATTCCTTTATAATTTTTACCTCCCACTACCCTTGGTAAGGGAGGTATAGGGATCGTGCTAAAAATCGCATATCGAGATTTTGGTAAATGACCACGTTTTAAGGTCCCTAGAATCTAATTTTAACATTTTCACAATGTGTGTGTGTGTGTGTGTGTGTGCGTGTGTGTGCGTGCGTGCGTGTATGCGTGCGTACGTGTGTGTGTATGTGTGTATGTGTGTGTGCGTGTGTGTGTGTATGTGTGTGTATGTGTGTGTGTATCCTGTTTACGCTATAACTCAAATACTATCATTCAGAAAATTTTGAAACCTTGTATTTATACCTTATTCTAATATGGAAAGAAGCCGTTAGATTTTGGTGTAAATAAGATAACCGTAAATGGCACTTTACTTGAAGCTCAAAGCTTTAAATGTTATTTTGGTTTGTATTAATACTTTTTCTATACAGTTTTTGGATAAATTTATAAAATTGTCTATAATTTAAATCACAGTTTCTGCGCTTTAAACAAACATAACTATACCTTGTTCCATTTAAGCCATTCAGTATTGTAAAGAATAGGGCAGAGTCTTGAACTCTCTGATTGGCTGAAATTGAAGACAAGAGATACGTTTACCCAATGTAATTTCGGCTACTGGAAATTGACGTTGACATCAGCGCCATCTGCTGAATAGCTTAAATAGAACAGAGCATACTTGATTAGACAGTTCATACCTCAAATGTATGTAACTGACAGATAAATGTCACTGTCAAAGAAATAATTATTTCAAATTAATAATAGTAACGTTTTAAATAAAAAATACTAAATTGAACCATAGTTATATGGAATGGATTTTAAAACAGTTTCTAGTATAACTAAATAACTATGTAAGTATGTATATTTAAATGAATTAAAATTAAATAGCGGAAGGTGTTGTGTTGGCCACATCAGATTTTTTTTATTAAAACATTCTTCAGAAAATTAAAGCTGTGTCAATATAATCTAAGTAAGGACACTAAAGCCCCAAAGCAGCATCAAATAAACAATAGCAATATTTTAAACTAGATTACGAGAACTTCAAATTTATTACCTTGGAATGAAATCGAAGGTCAAATATAAAAGTTGGAAGTATTTATTTTTATTTTAGAAATAACTAAGCCAAATTAAAACTTGTTTTATTGTTTTATAAACAAATAAATGAACTTAGATATTATAAGTTGAAAAAATATATTTTAAAAATCATTGGTGTTTGGTGTAATTTTTACTATGGCGTGCCTATAAAAATTATAATAATAATTTTAAATTTAAGATTTTATATTAAATTTTGAATGATCCGCTTTATAAATATTGTGACAAGGCGAGGGTAAGCGCAATAACAGATAAATAACTTTTTATAAACTTTTCTAAATTATAGTTTCAATATTCATATTTTAACTCTGTTTATCTGTTTAAGTTATAAATGTCAAAATTCAGTTTAGAAATTCTTATCATATTATGATAGTCACGACATTTATTTGTTGATCTTAAGTCTAGAAATTATTATGTATACCTGCCCTAGCCTATGCACCCCGTTCCCCTAAGATAATCCTATCCTGGAGATAGCGTTTTTTGTTTTAAGTCAGTCGGTACTAGTTAGCCATGGGATAAACATGGGAGAGTCGAAATTAGTACGTGGCGTCGGAAAGACGTGTTTTGGTTTGGACATGTACACTGGCTTGCAAAAAAATCGCGTACACCTTAAAAATCAAGTAACCGAGTTTTTACCTTTTTTTAGCTATGTAAATAAGAATTTTTTAGAATAGGTTATATATCAACTGTCATTGGAGTTGTCACTGTCATGTTACTATTTTATATATCGTGGAGCAAGTTCTTCATTGTGCTTAATTTACTACTAAATTACAAATATATTCTAGAAAAATCTTTCATGATATCGAGAATTCCTTGGACGATATACTCGTAAACGACCATCATGGCAATACTTAAAGACTTTTTCATTAGAAAAAACTACATTATTCCAAAAATTTAGAGGTCGGTAAATATAATTTAAATTAAACAGAATTCTCGCTTGTTTTTCTTCTTCCATAAGAATAGCTTTTCTAGCACTTGCTGAGTTTTTCAATTCAGAATTTTTGAACCTCCAACATGCAGTTGACCATGACCCTGGGAAATTTGTTGCAAATGCAGCGTCTCTTGCTTTTCCAAAAGGATTTTCCCATAAATGATTTATTAATATTAAAATGTCTGCTATTGTTCTGATTGAACACGCCTCTTCTAACTTAGAAAATATTACAACTTTCCCGTTTTCTGATAGTTTTGGCATCTTAATTGACACTAATGAATGACATTGACAAGTTAATAATCGAGACCGACTCAATACAGCAAAAAACAAGTGTACGTGATTTTTTTGCAAGCCAGTGTAGTGTCCTTTAGTTTTGGGGCGACGCTCGCCAGCTGGGTTACAGAATGTAACACTTGTTAGTTGTGTATGTTAGGCTTAGTATTAATTAATAATAATGTAACCGTGTAAATATAAAAGTATTAGTTTTTAAATCAACAAGTATTTGTTCATGTCCGTAGTGTTCATCAGTGTAAAGTGTAAAAAGTGAAGTGTCTGTGTGTTCTTCCTTCTCACAAGCCGTGGACGCCAGCCATCAAGCGTCCACCAGTCACTAAGTGTATCATCGTTGGGAATCATTATCCTTAGTAATTAGCAGTACGATCAACCAGCTTCAAGAGATCCCCCTCGTGTTACAATATTTTATTTCTAGTGTGACAAAACCGGGACATGATTCCGGGAATTTCGATTTACGTATTGTTACCGCTAACGCTGCACTGATGCACAATCTCTATAAAAATATATGTGGTGGAGAAATCTGTAGGAGCTCTCGTTTGGAGCTATATATTCACGGCTCACAAAAAACGAAAACAGCACTAACTCAATTAATTAAAGCTAATTATTTGGGTGAGGTTGAGCGCCCTGCATCCAGACCCGCTCGATCCGGTTTGGTGTCCGGAAGACAAATGCCCCGGAGTCTGCTGGACGATTCATTGAGTCTCGCACCTTATAGAGCAGAGCCCTCGCGCACGGATTTTGATTGGATATGTTTTTCTTCCGTTCGGCTCGCACAAAGAGGCTTGAGAGATACAAATAAAACCCAATCTTGTTTTCTACACGCACAGCTAGCGACTTTCAAACGTGGTCGTGAAATAGAAACGCAATCTTCCCGAGAAATATATAACACTATTGTATACTGCTGTTCTAAATCACACATTTTTTCTCATTTTGATAAGGGATACGTCATTCGATGTAGTTATTTCTGATGTTTATGGTTTTCATATTCATTCGAAGCCGGCTCTACAGTTTTATTACTTTAAGGTTATGTACGTTTCTAGCCAAGTAGATGATATCAATGTACATAAATAATAACAGACTAGAAATAATTATTCTCTTTTTCGGAATTATGTCATATTCTAGCAGCACACACTGATTCTTAAACGATTTTGTTATTTGAGATTGGTATGACTGCAACAAATACACAAAATATCTAGGAAAAGGATAAAATGAAAACCACAAATTACCGTCAACAACCTAACAATTTTACCACAAAAGTCGTATTACCAAAAAAGTTTAAAGTTTAAAAAATCCAATTTTCGGGGCAATAGGGGAGTCCATTATTTTTACCTCGCGTCATACCGTAGATAACGGAGGTAATGTAATCGGTCCAAAAATTCGATGGTGTTTTCAGTAAATAAGCACGAATTAGGGTCCCCACAACACGTTTTTACTATTTTTACAATGTTGTTTGTGTATGTGTGTTTATGTGTTTGTGTGTGTGTGTGTGTGTGTGTGTGTGTGTGTGTGTGTGTGTGTGCGTATGTGTGTGTGTGTGTGTGTGTGTGTGTGTGTGTGTGTGTGTGTAACGATTTTTTCGTCCACGATAACTCTTATAACAAACTTCCAAATAATTCTATTTTCCATATTTAAGCTTTCTGCATTCTTATAAAGAGTTCATTATATTTTGGGTAAAATTGGATAACCGGAAGTGACTCTTTACTTGAATCCCATAACAGTTTTTAATAAAAAAAACTATATTAAAATATAATCCAAGACTTTTCAATTTTAGTATTCAAAACTTCTATATCAAGGCAAACAATATATAAGATTTTGGCTAAAATTAATGAACCAGAAGTAACACTTTACTTGAAACCCTGGACAGATTTTGGTGAAAAATATATTATGTCATACTCCAAAACTTGTCAAATTAAGTATTTAAGACTTTTATATAAAGGAAAACAACATATTAAATTTTGGCTAAAATTGATAATCCGGAAATGATACTTTACTTGAAGTTCTGGTCAGATTTTCGTGAAAAATAACTTGATGCAATCCAAAACTTTTAAAATTTGGTATTTAAGACTTTTATATTAATGAGAACGACATACTAGATGTTTTCTAAAATTGATAAACCGGAAGTACTACTTTACAGGAAGTTAAAAACGGATTTTCTTGAAAACATATATTAAAACATTATTCAAAACTTCACAAATTTGGTATTTAAAACTCGTGCATAATTTGAAACAACATTAGATTTTGACTATACCTACATGATAAACCGAAAGTGGTAGGTACTTAATTTGGAGCTCTTAACAGATGTTCGAGGAAAAACATAATAAAATATAATCCAAAATTTGGTATTACAGACTTTTCTATTTATTGGAACTAATTAGATTTTGTTTACGAACGATCAACCGGAAGTGATACTTTACTTAAAGTTCATTGCTATTTCAAACATGGAATTGAGGGGAGGGCATCTGATTTTTTTATTTTTAAATTTGTTATAGTATTTTTAAATTTAGAAATTCCCGAACTTTTTTTCCGGAAATTCGGCTTCATCAAATTCACAACAATAAAATACTTTAGCGCCCTCTTCAATAATTGAAAATGGTTGGTATTTATTATTGACTACCATTTACATATACATAATGTCATTTTCTGGAGGTCCCATAAAGAAAATACATAGATTCTAAAGTATCATTTTTTTAAAACAGTTTTGGGTCATGATAGGTAGATCGTCTTCTTTTTCGGGGAAGACAGCAAATTATTTGGCAGGGTATTTAAAATAAGTACCAAGGGTCAGTATTTGAAATACCATGATACATTATGCTCCAAATCAAATCTGCCCTTTAACAAATCATGAAAGTATGGCATTAAAATTACAGGATGAAGTTAGGTTTGTCAAATTCAATTTATCTTCGAATTCTATCTTTCCAAAAATATATAAGTAATAAAATTATGGCTATATTTGTCAAGATATAGATAAGAATTTCCCCCAGTCTTAAATTGAAACGTCTCCTTTGTGAAGCTAGTTGGAAGTGTATCAATGTTTCACGAGATGAAAACAATCAAGCAGCACTAAATATATCTAACGAGACGCAGAATATCGATTTGGGGGCTCCTTTAATCAAGTGAAACCCACGTAAACAGTTTTAACGAATCCCAGTCTGTCAATATTTCAAGTCCTTTGGTTTCTGTTCTCCGACGATATGTCGTTCAAGCTAATCGAAGCGTTTGTATACATTTCCAGATAAACATTCTAGAATTGAACAAATATTCGAACGCGTACGCTTCGCGTACTTAAATGCACATGCACGAGAATTGATCGACCTAAATAGATGAAAACGTTTATCTTGTTTTCAATTGACACAGAAATTATTGTTCTCTGGAGCATTTACGAAGAGAATTACTTATTAATTCTCTATTCCTTCAGAGAATATATTCTCATTCGCTTAATATACATACAATGTACCTAAAATAGCTGCTTATACCGTGTGTCAGAATTACCTTTCCATGTTTTATAACGACAGAAATTAAATATGAAAATCTGGTGTGGCCAACACAATACCTCCCGCCATTTACAGCCCGAGTCACAAAAGATTAAGTTAATCCTTATTTTTGGATTAGCGAATTTTATTCTAATCTTCTAGTTTATTTCTTAAAATATAGTCTAATCTAATCCAAGTAACTACCTTTTTTTAAACCTCTCAACAGGATTAAATCCCAATTACAGAGTGGGTTCACATTCACACACATTAGTGGGATTCGAACCCAGAGCCCCGAGGGTACTCATGACATGAAGCGTTGCTCTAAACATTGAGCCACCGGAGCTATTATAAAATGAAGATTAAATTTTAAATACCGGGATAGAATAGAATTCACTAATTCAATAATGAGTATTAGCTTAAACATTTTTGTGAATCGTTAATTTTTATTAATCTAAATACATACCTACATATTTACTTATGCTGGAAACTGTATTGAATTCCTTTTCTATTGTTCTATTTACTTTTTTCTTTTTAAAACGTTACTAATATTATTTTGAAATGATTAGTTCTTTGATAATGACATTTATCTGTCAGTTACATACATTTGAGTAACTGCGTTTTGTTTGTTCAAAGCGGAGACTCTGAGATTTAAATTATAAATAATTTTATAAATTTATCCTTAAAATATATAGAAAAAGTATTAATGCAAATCTATAGAAAATTTAATAATCTTTAATTTTTATGGAAAATTAGGAAATGATCGGACATGCAGTCTAATGTAAATAATTTATTTCCTGGCCTACGTTTCGACTGAACTACAGTCTTCCTCAGGGCTAGAAATGGTTAATGATTAAAAACGGTAACGTGGACATCCCCCATATGACCCAATGGAGATAACACATTTCAATTTGTTATCTCCATTGGGTCATATGGGGGATCCCCACGTTACCGTTTTTAATCATTGACCATTTCTAGCCCTGAGGAAGACTGTAGTACAGTCGAAACGTAGGCCAGGAAATAAATTATTTACATTAGACTGCATGTCCGATCATTTCCCAATTTTCCATTCTGCTACCAGTCGATCATCGTACTCCACTTTAATTTTTATAATAACATTAATCTCGAAAAAATAACATTTAAAGGTATTTTCCGAAGAAAAACTTTGAAATACAAGGTTTCAAAATTTTCTGAATGATAGTATTTAAGTTAGAGTGTAGGATCCACACATACACACAGACATCATCGTGAAAATGTTAAAATTGAATATGCGATTTTTAGCACGATCCCTATACCTCCCTTACCAAGGGTAGCGGGGGGTAAAAATGTCGAAAATTACGTTGTAAATATCAACAGCCATGGAATTAAACAAAAAATAAATAAATCCTTGACGTTATTGTCACAACGTAAGTTAACTTATGGTTGTTGCCACAAAGCCAGTTTCTTGCCTTGATGAAGGTTAGTGTTTTAATGTACAATAATAAAATATATCATCACGGCGTATTATCCATTGCTGCGTGTGCCAATCTGCTTTGTACGCAGATATTGGTAATGATGACATATTTGTAACGTGCGGGCGTTTACTAGGCGGCACCTCACGGGCACTCTTTGCTCGCGTGGGGAGTACACCACAGGGGTCAATTTTGTGCCATTTTAAATTCGAAATATTTGGTGTCGGTCAGGATCGAACCCAGATTCGCGACCAGACACTCAGGCACGCGGCCACGAGACCCCATATGAAATAGATAATTTCATCAAAGAGTGCTACTCCGATTATATTTCCTTTTAAAACCCCTTATTATTTATAAAAACTATAATAAATAGAATATTACAGTTTTTACTCGAAATGACCTCCCCATAAAAATGTTATAATTTGTCCAGTCCTTTTATCTTTTCATTATATCCACTCACTGAAGTTTCATCGCGTTAAAATTATTATTAATATTTCCTAATTAATCAAAAGGACTCCGAAAAGAGATGATGCTAATGAAACAATTTTCAGTAAAAAAAACTAGCCCTTCATTCAAGAGGCAAATTTGCATTGTTGGTTGAGTCCTTTTTAATGTCTCTATCTTCGTCTTCGGAGGTAAATAATTCAGCTACAACTAATTGAAATAACTAAAATCTTGTGTTTGACATTTTATAAATTGTTGTCTAGGAAAACTATAACGTGTACCTAATGAAGTTAAGAGAAAAAAATCTGATGTGGCCAGCACATTACCTTCCGTCAGTTATATGAGGTATTTACGAAAATGTTAGCGGTAAACAGCTTTTTATCAGGTTATAGTTACCGGAATGGATTTTTTAAAAACGCAAGTGGTAAACAGGGTAGATCCATTACCTATGAAAAAATTTAAAAATATAAAACTGGTTAGAAATTTGACGTAGTTAAGCAAAGTCCTACTTTGAACACATTTCCACTTTTAACGCGCGCGCTTCGCTTTATATCACTACATTTTTTTGAGATTAGATTCTTCATGAATCCGGTAGATGGATCTGGTAGATATTGAACAATTTTCGAACACAATAACTTTTTACCGCACTCGTGTTTTCGAACACAGTCGGTAGATGCGGTATCTACCGGTAGAATTTTCGTAAATATCTATGTATTTTCTATAAAATCCATACAGAAAGTTCCTTGCAAAAGATTCTAAATTTCTTGTATGCACATTAACTTTTGACAGTTACATGTATTTTATACAAATTCCATACAGAAAGTTTTAAGCAAAAAGATCCTATGTTTCGAGTAAAATTATAATACAAATATACTACGATTCTACGAATATGTCAATTGACACTGACATCTTCCAATCAGAATTTTTTTAATATAGTAGCAGTAGCTGTTTCTAGCATAGCTGGCTAATTTATGAAATTTAATTTCTTTATAATTTTATAACTCTATATCCATTTAATATGAAGTATAAAATGCAATCAAATTGTTATAGAGAATACAATGTTCTTTAATAGTTATAATATCATTAAATGTGAAAAAATGATATTTAACATCGTTTTTCAAGAAAATTTGTTAAAATCTTCAAATGAGGGTACTTCCGGTTGACCAATTATAACCAAAATCTAATCAGCTCTTTAAATGGATGCAACGAAGAGGAATACAAAAGAATTACAATTATTAGAGTTATCGTAGATGAAAATTTTGTTTCACACACACACACACACACGCACACGCATACGCACACGCCCACGCCCACGCACACACACACAAACACACACACACACACACCCACACACACACACACACACACACACACACACACACACACACACACACACACACACACACACACACACACACACACACGGACATCATCGTAAAAATAGTAAAAAAAATTCTAGGGACGTGCTTATTCATTAAAAACTCACCACCGAATTTTTTCACCAAAGACAATAGCGTCCTTACCTAAAGGTGACGGAAGGTAAAAATAATTGTAATTATCTGTATTGTAATCGTAGCAATGAACAAAAATCCATGCAAAAGGATAATGGCAGACATTTATTTGACGAAAGATGGGAATAACACACTACTCATTGAACAATACTTGCTAATGTTGGTGTGCGCAATGCATATGAATTCACCCTGTCAAGTAAATAACGACGGCAATAATTTTAACGTCGTCATTGTATCGAAGACAATGTATGTTTGAAACAATTCACTCATTTGCATACCAATGGACCGTAAATTAGAGCCAATTATAAAACAGTTATTTATTGTTCAATAAATTAAATCTCTTTCGTTCACATCCTGTCATCAGTTGCAATTGTTTTTGTAAATTTTCATGTAGTTGGAAAATATTAACTGTATTACGTTTAATTTTAATCCTGTATTTACAATGCCATTTGCTTTATTAGCTAATTAATGATATACATGAGATATATTGCTGAATGTATTGGATGCATGTATTAATGTAATATATACGGCATCATTATTACAATAGTGAATGTGTAAATTTCATATTTAGCACAAATAATTCATAATTACTTATGTTTTTATTTTCTTAACACAACCAAAATTTTTATAAGCATGTTTGTTCAATTAAAAATGATATTAACCTATAACAAGATGTAGGTATTATAAGAATACATAATTTTAACAAATTTTTAAAATTAATATCAACATAAAACTGATGATGAATTTATAGAATCCGAAACGTCGGTATTGTTGAAATTTTTCTTTAAATAAACAATCAAACAATTGACTGCTTTCTCCAATATTTTCATTTCCCTCTATTAAGTATTTCTGTTATACTCTCTTTTTACCTCTCGCTAAGAGAGGTATTGAATTCATGCTTAAATAGCATATCCAGATTTTAGTGAACAAGCACGTTTTAAGGTCTCTAGTATGTCCGTATATGTGCGTGTGTGTGTGTGTGTGTGTGTGTGTGTGTGTGTGTGTGTGTGTGTGTGTATGTATGTGTATGTATGTGTGCGTGCGTGCGTGCGTACGTGCGTGCGTGCGTGCGTGCGTGCGTGTGTGTGTGTGTGTGTGTGTGTGTGTGTGTGTGTGTGTGTGTGTGTGTGTGTGTGTGGATGTGTGGATGTTGGATCCACGATTTCTCAAATACTATAAGACTTCTGACATTTTTAACTACGGACTCCTCAATCTTACAATCATGGGAAGAGTTGATTAAGTTTTGGTAACAATTGAATAACCGGAAGTAGTAGTTACAAGAAAAAAATCATCTAAATATTATTTATCGAAAATTTATGTAAATACTTATATTAAAGAATGTTAAATGCTTTATTCGACAAATATAAATTCATTATTATATCTTCTATAGAGTTAGAGATAAAGAAATGCATATAAAATAATTTGATGTAAAATTCTCAAATCAAACTACTTCAAGGCAAGAAATTCAAATGTTTGTAATTGACACACAAATGTCACTGTCAAAAATATTTGTATGCCACTGTCAAAAATATTTGTACATCATTATGAAGATTATGAAAATAAAAAAAAGTCATCAACGCAAAAGAATATACGTAAAAAAGAATGTAAAAGGAATTTGCGAAAAAATGACAAATATAAAGAAAAAGGAAAGGAAAGAAAAAGAAAATTTCAGGATATTGAATATAAAGAAAATGTATGTATTGTACATAATTTATATTAAAATATCCCATAGATTTTGCAAATATATGTGAGAATTATTTTGTAGTGAGAAGTGAGACATGAATATATGCATTTGTAATTAAAAATATTTTTCGTTTTGTGCGTACAACCAGGTAAAATATCTGGCGAGAGGTTATGTGTTGGCCACATCAGATTTTTTTAGTACGAATAGGTCAAGAAAGAAGTAGATATACTTATGATAATTGCGCGCAAGGATCAACTATGTTTGTCAGTTGTCATGTTGTTGGTAATAGATTGATTATTGTATGCATATATTAATATAATATATACAATATCAATATTGAATGTGCAAATTATATATCTGGCATGCATAATTTATGATTATTTCTTTAAGGCCCGATTTTTGCACCTCTTGATAAAGTGACAGCTAACTTATCTGCTAGATAAAAAAATCTGATATGGCCAGCACATTACCTGCCGTCCGTTCTATGTATTTTGTACAAATGTCATATAGAAAGTTCCTTCCAAAATATTTTATATTTTGTACATTACCTTAAGGCAGTTGTATTATTTTATACAAATTCCATACAGATAGTTTCTAGCAAAAGATCCTATATTTCCTGTAAAATTATAACACAAATTTACATGTCAATTGCACTTGACACTGACACCTTTTCAATCAGAATTTTCTTAATATAGCAGTTGTTTTCAGTTTCCAGAGTCATAGCATAGCTAGCTAATTTATGATTTTTAATTTTTTACTCATTTTCCATTTAATATGAAGTATAAAATGCAGTCAAATCGTATAAAGAATAAAATATTCTTTAATATTTACAATAACATTAAATGTGAAAAAATTATATTTAGCATCATTTTTCAAGAAATACTGTAAAAATCTTCAAATAATGGTATTTCCGGTTGACAAATTATTACCAAAATCTAATCAGCTCTTCATATGGATGTAACGAAAAGAATACGTAAGAATTATAATTTTTGGAATAGTATTAGAGTAATCGCAGACAAAATTTTTGTCACACACACACACACACACACACACACACACACATCCATACATACAGACACACACACACACACATACACACACACACACACACACACACACACACACACACACACACACACACACACACACACACACACACACACACACACACACACACACACACACACATACACATCCATAGGTACAGACACACACACACGTACACACACATACGCACACAAACATACAGACATCATCGTAAAAATAGTAAAATCGTATTCTTGGGACCCTAAAACGTGCTTATTCATCAAAAACTCACCACCGAATTTTTTGACCAAAGACAATACCTTATTTACCTAAAGGTGACGGAAGGTAAAAAAATATCGCATCATATAATTGACGTTTGTATAATTTTGTCAATTTACGCTCAAATCTCGATTCGATATTTTAATTTTATCTGGCAGTTAAGTTAACTGACATTTTAAAAGTGTATTATGATTTTACGAATGATTATATTCAATGCTGTATTTTCAAATCAAAAAGTACCGCAATGACAGAAATCGGTACTTGAGAACTAAAACTGGTCATCTTTAAAATTTTATTATATTCTAAAGTGAATAGAGATATTAAAAATAGTTTTTATTTTAAATATTGATACAAATAATTATAAATAATGGTTCATTATTACAAAAAAAAACTTTCTGAATTTCTTCTACACTTTTGAGTAGTTTCGTTTTTTATAATTATAATTTTTTCATAAAATAATACATAATTATTATTTTTATTATTAAGTAAAATATGTCATTACATTTTCAGTTTTTATTTTTTTAAAAGTTCATTAAAATATTATGAATAAATGATAGGAAAATATAATTTTAAAAATATATTATTGTGTAAATTAAATGTATGCAACTTTATGTAAATGGATAATTTTAAGATATTTTTTTAACAGCAAATCTTGGTACAGTATTTTCCTCATGCATGAGAAACGTGTAAAGTTAAATTACTTTAATTTCATATCGTCGTTAATCATCAACGTGAAATAGTTTTTTAATTACGTTCCATTTCCTTCTATTTACTTCTCTTCATTTTACACGTTGCTGGAGTTTTAATTAAACTTAAATTAAAATGGAGTAAAAATTTTGTACATGCGCAAATAAACCAAATTTAAATCGTGATTATAAAAAATTCTTCGCGTAGTTAAAATGACCTACATTTGTGATGAGAAGGTTTATTTAAGAAGGGGGATTTAAAAAGCTTCCCTTTTCTAGAAATTTATTATTATTTTTCTAACAATTTTATGTACAATTAGTAGTATATCTCATTAAAATTTGTATACTTTTATAATAGTTAATTTAGGCAATTAACAATAAATGAACCGACATACAAATTTGAAGAGATCATCACTCGATTCTAAGAAAAAAAGAAAAGTAATCAAACTGTTGTGTTTACTTTAAACAATATTGCACTTCAAATCAAGTTACATTTAAAAATATATGAACTTTATTTACTCATTTCCCTGTCAAACACTGTACAAGTTTTGACAATTACTCTTCTCGCCGGCCATTTTGTAAAATTGCTGCTGCCTCTATCGGTCATTTTCGTTGCCATAGGTACATAATTTTTTCCATGATAGGTACTTTAAAATTAAAATGTCCCAAAAATAAATTTTGTCTCACTAAAGTATTATGAAATGTTTATTGCTAGCATACAGTGTATATAAACAAATTTATAACAACCCGGGCATTATATGAGGGCATAATCGTTTATTATGCCCTCATTAGAATTCCATCATTGTTTATGGACTTTAAATTAGAAACAATATGAAAGTTATATAATGAAAATTATTTTTAAAAAAATTATAATTCATTACAATAATAATAAGGATTGATTACAACAATTAATACATTAATTGATTACAACAATTAATATAATAAGAAAACAGCTTTGGAAGCTCAACACGGAAATAATTTTTAATTTAATTATAATACTTCAAATTAATTATGAAAAGAGCCTTAAAGGCTATTTACTTTCACCACACATGTAAATAGTAAGTACGTCGAATTGCAGACTGCAATGTTTCGCATTGATTTTTGACGGATGACGTATCACTAATTTTTTTTGGAACAATATTTATCCACGTTTGAATTCATTTTTGATATTATTTAGAGTCAAATGTGACACATCTAAAGCAGTACAAACTCTCTAAAATGTATTCAGAAATAAGTGCATAAGAAATAAAGAACTGAGATCTGTCATGTGAAAACGAACCTCAAAACATATTACTATATCTTCTACAGACGAGAATGGAATAATTAGGGGAACATTTATGCGTTTTTCTTCCTCAAAGTATGCAGAAGCATTCAAAATAATTTCTTTACACCGTTTCGATAAAATATCTTCCGAACATCAAATTCACCCATTCCATCATTTCCAACGATATAGAACGTTGATATTTTAAAAATAAATAAATGTTGATAATAAATAAAACAATTAAACAACATGCTTAGCAACGCCAAAGCTTAGACCCGGGCCACACTATGCGTTTTGGCGGGACCGGTAAAACCGCATCCGGTTAAACGGGATGGATCGAACAGCGTCCACATATATCCCGCTAAACAGGACGGCAGCAATGACAACCCGATTCGGACAGTCGGACCAGTGTCTGATCGGTGCAGAACCCAAATAGTATGTCTATTAAAAAACAAAACCAGACCTTTGTGAACGCTCGCATTATCTCCAATGTGTTATAGTTGTCATGCGGCAAATAGACCGTCCGATCAAACTGCAACATGCTGCGGTAGTATCCGGCAACCGGATCGCAACCGCATCGGTGTGGACGCATTCATTTAAAACAATAAGTTGTTGTCTTCCCGGTAAAACGGTCCCGCCAAAACGCATAGTGTGGCCCGTGCCTTAAACATTATTGTAATCAAAATTCCATAAATTACAACCGTTTAGTTTTACTTGTTTGATGTACTTATTTAAAAATCAACGTTTCGGTACTGCTTCCTTCCAGGGCAAAAAATAAGTGACAGTACAAAAGGAAACAAGTAACTATAAATACAAATTACCTATAACAAATTTAATAGAAGAAGTCACCGGAAGCCACTCGCTGCTTAGAAACTTTTCCTTTTAATAATTTCAGCAGCTTCTTTAATTAATCTAATGTGAACAAATGTTCTATACTTCGTTTCACGTAAGAAAATAGGGATGGGAAGATAGGTGCAGTATGATATTGTTGTTTGATTGGATAATATCGGGATATTCTACAATCGAAAAACAAGATCAAATTGCACCTACCTTCCCATCACTATTTTCTTACTTGAAAATATTTTGTGAAATTCCTAATTTACTAATTTTTATATAGTGAATATTTACATTTACGGCAAAAGACAAAATAATGTGTTAATCAGTGTTTGGGGTCTCGTGGCCGCGTGCCTGAGTGTCAGGTCGAGAATCTGGGGAACCGGGTTCGAACCCGACCGACGCCAAATATTTCCAATTTTAAATGGCACAAAATTGACCTCGGTAGTGCACTCTCCACGCCAGCAATGAGTGCCCGTGAGGTGACGCCTGGTAAGCGCCCGCACGGTGCAAATATATCATCTTTATCGATATCTGCGTACAAAGCAGATTGGCACACCCAGAAATGGGTAATAAGCCGTGATATATTTATTTATTTATTTTATCAGTTAGAACGTATATCTTACAAATGTCAAAATTTCTGTCTTTAAACACTTTTATTAAAACAAATGACTTATCCGTGAAAAACTAATAAAGTTTTGAATTATGTGAAGTCTAGTTGTAGGATTGAAAGTAATATCCTCTCTAGTGAGTTGTTGGCAGTTGATCGATTCGATCTCGGTTGACCGAAAGGATAGCCCAGCTTTGTCTTATTCGATTCCGGCAACGGAGAGGATCAGTCGGACTTGCCGCAAACCGCAGCGGTGTACAGGTGCACTTGCAACTGGAAGCAATCTGCTTAAAACTATCTAAACCTCGCTCTTGTGCTTCTCTATGACGTTGCTCTAATTCGGAGATGGAGGTTAATTAACTGTACAAATTGTGGATTTATAATTAAAATCTCTATGCTCCTCCAAACTGTACTGTATTTACGCGACAGCATTAGTTTAATATTGTTGTGAATACAGGACGAGTTTATGACTAAAAAATCTGATGTGGCCAGCACATTACCTTCCGTCAGTTCTATGTATTTTGTACAAATTTCATACAGAAAGTTCCTTGCTAAAGATTATATTTCTTGTACTTTACCTTCCGGCAGTTGCATGTATTTTATGCAAATTCCATACAGAAAATTTATAGCAAAAGATCCTATATTTCCAGTAAAATTATAAGACAAACACACTATGTCAATTTCACTTGACACTGACATCTTTCAATCAAAATTTTCTTAATATAGTAGCTGTTTCCATAGCTATGGCTACTTTATGAAATTTAATTTCTTTATAATTTTTTAACTCTATATCCATTTAATATTAAATATAAAATGCAGTCAAATAATAACATTAAATGTGAAAAAATGATATTTAACATAGTTTTTTCAAGAAAAACTGTTAAAATCTTCAAATGAGGGTACTTCCGGTTGTCCAATTCTAACCAAAATCTAATCAGCTCTTCACATGGATGTAACGAAGAGAAATACGAAAGAATTATAATTTTTAGAAATGTAGTATGGAAGTTATCGTAGACGAACGTTTTGTTACATACACACACACACAGACACACATACACACACACACACGCACACGCACACGCACACGCGCGCACACACACACACACATCATCGTAAAAATAGTAAAATCGTATTCTAGGGACCCTAAAACGTGCTTATTCATCAAAAACTCACCACCGAATTTTTTGACCAAAGACAATACCTTCCTTACCTACAGGTGACGGAAGATAAAAACCCAAAAGTTATAATCTGATAGGAGTATTTGGTTTTCACTTAAACTGCGTTAAAAGCTACTGAATTAGAAAGTACAATTAATAATTATAAATAGTAATCGGTTGGAGCGTCTTAAAACTACCGGTTTTAAATTTGAAATTGCGTTTAGAATTAACTCTTAGTGAAAATTGAAAAATCGAAGAAGCAATCTAAATAATTTTTTCTTTAAATTAAATGATTTTTATTTCTCTTGTAAATAGAGTATCTAGTATTTGTTGCTTGAACACAATAATTAGCAAATAAAAATATTTCGGTTCATAATATTTTCTATTGTGATAAAAATAAGGTTAAAATATTAGAAATGATGGGGTCTCGTGGCCGCGTGCCTGAGTTTCAGGTCGCGAATCTGGGGGACCGGGTTCGATCCCGACCGACGTCAAATATTTCCAATTTTAAAATAGCACAAAATTAACCCATGTGGTGCACTGTCCACGTCAGCAATGAGATTCCGTGAGGTGACGCCTGGTAAGCGCCCGCACGGTGCTAATATTCCATCATTACCGATATTTGCATACACAGCAGATTGCCATACCCAACAATGGGTAATAAGCCATGATGATACATTTATATTTATTTTAGAAATGATCAAACATTCTGTAACAATTTATTCAAATAATAAATAATGGGTGTTCCAATTTAAAAAAATTGGGTTTTTTGAATTTTGTGTACTTTACGTTCACGTAGAAATTACAATTTTCAAAAATAATCGATTATTAATTTGTATTATTGTAAACAAAAGCTTTCTTTTTAAAACTGTTTTTACAGATTATAGAAATTCGATTCCGTTCTCGACATATAGAGTGATAGAGAAGTGGCCGTTTTTAGATGAAAAATCAAATAAAGTTGAATTACGCCTGAAGTGGTTGAGTATAGTAAAAAAAATTTTATGCATGGTTTCATATGTAAAATTTTCTGTTGAATTCAACGGTAAAATAGTAGCTATTAACATACCTAGGAATGTTATGTATATCATAACTGCTGAAGATGTCGATTTGAAATCCGAGCTCGTAGAGCGAGGATTGTAAGACATCTAAGGCTTGTTATGATTAATAACATCCGTGGTTTGTTCAATAGTTTATCGGTTTCAGAAAATTAAGACATTATTGATAAATACCATTATTTGAAATTCTCTCATTAATGCTACTTTCAGATTGCTATGGTTAACAGAACAATTATTTTGACATATGTCAATATGACAAATATTCAAATTATGTGCTTTCTTCCACATGTTTATTACTTTAGAATAAAGTAAACCATATTTAGAACGATAGGCTAACGTTATCTGTATGTATTAATGAAGAGCATTATATTTTCATTTTATTTTATTTTCATTTTGTAGACCGTTGTTGACAAGTCAGTAAGGTAATAATATTACCATACAGATACAGTTATTACTTAGTTACCAGCCTACTTTTGTACATGAAAACAATGGAATAATATTCTGAAACCGGTAGAAAAAAAATACATTACTCTATATCTCGGTGGAATGTAATAATTTTTAATGAAATGAGTTAAGCTATGGGTCATGTACATCAAAAACCGTAGAATTTTATGTATAAACTTTCAATGCAATAACGATCATAGTCATTAGTCTCAATATTATTTAGCTTTGATATATAGCTATACACCAGATCAACAGAAGAACGTTATTGATATAAACTTGTTTTTTTTAATTTCCTAAAAACTACATAATAATGACATTCCCCCTGTTTGCAGTGTGGCCTTCGTAATCTAATTTGTACAATCTGTAAAAACAGTTTTGAAAGAAAACAGATGCACTTGTGGCACAGCGGGATACCAATCATACCACACGTGAACATTTCTTATCTCGCTGTGACGTCACCGGTACCCCTGTTAGCGTACGAACCCCGCCTACCTGTGTGTGGTTTGTCGATATAAATAGATGCAGCTGAGCAGCTGCATGTATCCAATTATCAGTATCAGTATGGTAATAATATTACCATACAGATACAGTTATTACTTAGTTACCAGCCTACTTTTGTACATGTAAACAATGGAATAATATCCTGAAACCGGTAAAAAACAATTTGTATAATGATAGAAGTAGCCGTGGTTAATATATGAAATGGCTGGACATAACATTTATATTAATAGGTTTGTTCGTTTTGTTGCTTAGCGTCTACGGTTTACTGCTGCCTCCATATACTTTGTACAGTGGCGGATTTAGAGGGGGGGCACTAGGGCACGTGCCCCCCCTGTTATTTTTAAAAATTTAATTATTACATATTATCATTTACGTATTACACACCATAAATAAATAAAAAAATAAACATACTAACAAAAATACAGAAAATCTATTTATTTTTCAAATTGTTTATGATTTTGGAAATGCTCCCCTCATTTTTTTTATAATTAATATAACAAATGGTTCATATAAAAGTTTTATTATTTTAATTATACTATTTGATGGCAGATGCAGATATTTTTTATAAAGTCACGTTTAAAAGATACTACTATCAACTTTTATTTTTTAAATAGCAAACAATAATTATTTCACTAAAATATAAACCGCTATTTTTTGTCTTAAGTTATTCTTATTAGGTACTTAATTTGATGTTTTAACTTGTTTCGTACAACATTGTTGCATTTGATTTATTTTCATATGGCTAATTAGAATATTTGAATAAACATTATTTCTCATATTTCTCAAACTCATTTACTTGTTCGTGGGCCTGCACTTTGATTTTTTAAAATTATTTTAAATGAAAGTTCTTTTAATTTTGAAGCAATTCGTAGTATTAAAAAGTCTTAATTGTTTTTGGTTTAACTTAATTTGATTTTTAAAGCCAACGTGACGTCACGGCGACACCTATTGCTATATCTTTCTTTCGCACAACTTCTTTAGTAGGCAGCGAGAGAAAAGTAGCACTAATGTGACGTCACAGTGACACTGACAACAAACCTCAAATATCTCGAAAAGAAATTATTAAAAAATTGTTTTCTTTATCTTAATCGCTATTTATTAAGTAATACTTTAAGTAGAAAGTGTACATTTTATTATTTTTTTTTATGGTGCAGGACCCCAAATAGACCCTTAAAAAGACAAAAAATGGGGTTTTATATTTTAATAAAATAATTATAGGTTGCTATTTTAAAATAAAAGTTCTGACTTTATAAAAAAAAATTACATCTGCCATCAAACAGCATATTTAGAATAATAAAACATTTATATGAGCAATTTATTACAATACAATACAAAAGTTAACGAGGTGGGGGGGGGGGGCTCGCCCTATATATTGAAAATTTATTTTTTCGAATTTAGTGCCCCCCCTATTATAATTTTCTAAATCCGCCACTAACTTTGTATGGAGACGGCAGTAAACTGTAGACGCAAAGCAGCGAAACGAACAAACCTAGTAGCAAAAATAATTTCGCCTTTATATAATATATCAACTACAGGTAGAAAACTTTAACCTTCAACTATTGACGATCAACCCACGTGAAAAATGCTCTCGTCTAAAATGACTTTATTACGTCTTGTTTGCGATTCATTGGGAGATCCATCTCAAGTTGGATCGAATGAAACAAACCTCTTCTACGGTATCGGTCAGCGTTTTCCTTTCCAGGAATCGATCAGAACAGCCAGGAGAGTCCAAAGGTACGATCGCAGGATCTCAAGTGAGCAACTGCTAGTTGTGAAGTGAATTTATATGTCCCCCTAGGGAAGTTGTAAAATTAAAATGGTAGTTTTATTTGAAAACTTGCGGACGAGATAAAGGGTAAATGCGACAATGCTTGACTTGTTTATGTAAAGGTGAATATTATATTATTTTTGTAAAATATGTTTTCCTGCAAAGTCTAACGTATATGTTTTGTATATTTTCTGACGTTATAATAAGGGTATTATGGTTAGACATGAACAATTGAATAATTACTGCATATCAGACAAATAATCATTTATTGAATAATTGTTTTGTTACATATGTAAACAGGGCCCTTCGTGGGTATAAGGTGCCTTTGTGCTATGTTATATTTTTGCGCCCCTTCCCCTCATGATGTAAAATTTTGAACTTAAAGTTTAAACTATAATTTTGTTCTTCAATTTCAAAAATACTAGATTTAATATATTAATGAAATTTTCTTATTCTTGTAATCAATAGGTTATAATCAAAATCGTTTGTTGTAATCAATAATTTTATAACAGACTTCAGAATTGTATGTAAATCATAAAGCATTTGATGCTTCGCAAAATACTAGTAGGTATTTAAATATTGGATTCATTGTGGGATTCATTCTTGTAATCAATATTTCTGAGTTATAATCAATATATTGTTTGTTGTAATCAACATTTTTAAAATTATTATTTCAATATAACAATGCTAGAATAATAACGAACCGATTGGTACGACAATTATTTTACTTATAACTAGAGCTCTACTGCAAACTAATAAAATAATAAAAAGTTATAACAGTCACCATGTTCTTCTCGCATTTGTTTAAAAAGCCGAATTCACCAAGTGGATACTAAATAAAGATGGGTGTATATATCTATATCATTTCAGACTCGTTCTCATTAGTGAAGTTTGTGACGTCAAACTAAATCTTAAACCTAAAGTTTGGACCTTGCAATGTTTAGCTTTATGATTTGGATTTAAAGACCCTAAAGGTGCATTCATAAATGAAAATTAGGTTTATGGTTTTTGTTTAGGTTTAAGTAAGTCATTCACAAATGTAAGTTTAAATTACCTGAAAATTAGTTTTGATATGTACAGACATGTGTGTAAATGCTTTAAAACAAAAACAAGATTAAAATATCGGTACAGCAGTACTCAACAAGACACCTGTGCGCCGTGAAACTGTCATTCGCTTAGCATTATTGGTTACATTTCAGTAAGTAGATAATAAACAAAGATCATTTCAGACTCGTTCTCATTGGTGAAGTTTGTGACGTCAAACTAAATCATAAACCTAAAGTTTGGACCTTGCTATGTTTAGCTTTATGGTTTAGATTTAGAGATCCTAAATTCTGGATTGTGAATGGAGTTATTACATAATATGGGACCAAAGTCTTTAAATCTAAAGTATAAACCATAAATCTAAACCTAATTTTCATTTGTGAATGCACCATTCACACTTCAGAATTTAGGGTTTCTAAATCCAAATCATAAAGCTAAACATTGCAAGGTTCAAACTTTAGGTTTATGATTTAGTTTGACGTCACAAACTTCATCAATGAGAACGAGTCTGAAATGTTATAGATATATATATATATATATATATATATATATATATATATATATATATATATATATATATATATATATATGTATATATATACTCATCTTTATTTAGTATCCACTTGGTGGATTCGACTTCGACGTGAAGAACAAGGAGACTGTCATAACTTAATTGCTGAAATATAACCAAATAATGCCAAGCAAATGACAGTTTCACGGCGCACGGTTGTCTTGTTGAGTACTGCTGTACCGATATTTAAATCATGTTTTTGAAGCATTTACATAGATGTCTGTACATATCAAAACAAATTTTCAGGTAATTTAAACTTACATTTATGAATGACTTACTTAAGCCTAAACAAAAACCATAAACCTACTTTTCATTTGTGAATGCACCTTTAGTCTCAATATTTGTTCCCGAAAATTTAACGTAACCTAAACTATACATGAAATTCTTGGCCGCAAATTATGGGTCATTATACTTATTATTTTAAATAATAATAAAAAGCACAATTATTATTTTTAGTGTTCGTTTAATATTTTATATCTCTTAAATATATTGCTCGAGGTCCTTGTATTGGCATGGGCGGATCTAAGAAATGTCCAAGGAGGGGGCGAATTAAGAAACTTTAACTTCGTTCGAATTAAAAGACATAATATGAAAATATGACAATTTTATAAAACAGAAGCAATATTTCATTAATTTAAGCTTAAAGCACGGAATAAAGACTTTATAAGTTTTCAAAAGAAGATACAAAAATACAAAATTAAGTAATCGATTTTTAGTTTATTTCAGCAATGAAATATGATATCTTGACAACAAAAATATAATATGTAAATATGCTGCATAACAAAGGATAAATTAATACATACAAATCAATTAAATTATAAAATCAGTTCTTTTCTTTTTTGAAGTAGCAAAACGATTAATTACATTTTCAATGTTTATATATATATATATATATATATATATATATATATATATATATATATATATATATATATATATATATATATATATATATATATATATATGTCTGGATGCACATGCATAAGTACCAGTCCTAATAACCTGTCTTCTGTCATCCTATTTCGCAGCCATGTCTTCAGCCTTCTAAGAGCGGAAAAGCTACGTTCTGCACTGGCTACTTTAATAATATTTCAAGTAGTCTATGGCAATTTGGATACACATCAAAGTCAATAGAGGAATATATTTCTACAGCATTTTTTAAATTTATTTCTTTTGAAGGAGATTGAATTAAACGTACACATTTAGCGCGCCACATAGTTAATTCAGCAGCAAATATTTCCAGTGAATTAACGTTTTGTATATTTAATAAAATAATTTTGTATTTTTGCCACACTATTTTGGTAGATGTTTGCAAGTCTTCTATACTCATTGTTGTTAAATTATGGGGAAGTAAAACACTTAAATGAAATGCATTGAGAGTATCTTTAGAAAAACGAGTCCTCAAATCGATTATCAGAAAATCTAACATAGGAATAAAAATACTTTTTCTGTAATATTCTTTTGTACTACATGATGTATAATTATCTCGATGAAACCTAATAGTACATTACACATTAATAAAACTGCGACCGACGTACTGACGACTGGCGAGTCTATTCCACGATACGGGGTGCCCAGCATAGTAGTTGTCAACTTGCCCTGAATTATTTCATATCAAGTAACCAAACGACGATATAATATATTTTTTAAATTATTATTTTATTAAAATTTACCAACCACCAAGGAGGGGGCGATCGCCCCCATCGCCCCCCGCTGGATCCGCCAATGTGTATTGGACAAGTTATCCTGGACACCCATTTATTATTATTTATAATTATCAAAGAAAAAATAGTGTTCATTTATTCCTAATTAAAATCCTGCAATGACCATTTTGTGCAATATGGGAACAACAAAATCTTACTATCTTATTCATGTTCAAATAAAAATTACAAAAACAAATCATTTGCTGAAAACAAAAGTCCCTTTCTAGTACTAAACATTTCACGGAAATTTACTTGTTTCAGCTACACCCTCTTCTATTACGTAGGAATACTATTAAACGGAGCCGAGCCGTTCGTGTAGTTATCTAAATCATATAAAGCATCCGAGTTAAACAGTGACATTGTGCGTTGTGCTGTAGATAGCCAAGCCTTTCGGCTTTGTTCTGTTACGCATTCTCTTCACATATATTACTTAGTTCGTAACTTGTAGCTCAACTTACTTAGCTCTGCGCAGCGCACAACAAACTTCACTAACAACGAAACTCTTTAAACTTTACATCCTTCCGGCCAAACATCGCTCCGTGGATGTATTTTTTATTTATTTCATTTTTAATTCATAAAGTTCGTGTACTAAGGCACTACAACCCTAATAGGCTACTTGCGTGGTACTGAAAATCTGATATCTATCACCAAATACCTAAAGTAAAGATGAAAACGTATGTAAAAATATAAATTTTATTTAAAAAAAATTAATGTTTTTTAATAAATCAAGAAGGAAGATTTTATTTGAGGTCATTATTTTAAACTGGAGAAAGGAATGCATATTTAAGAATGTAACCTGTAGATGGCGAGCGAGTGAGAGTTTTAATTTGATTTTGACATTAATTCACTTTTTTTTTAAAGGATTTTAACTTAGCTTATACTCGTACAAGTTTAAAATGACAAACGAATATATTAACCTCCAAACTATTATTCAAACGTCAAACAGATGATCTGTCATGTTTAAATTACCCGCACATGCCGTTGCTATTGGACGTACCGATGTTATTGCTTTACGGCCATTCATTGGTTCGACGTAATTCTACGTCATACATGGCGATAATATTAAAATTTCATTAATTTTTACCTCTCGCTGAGAGGTATTGTATTCATGCTAAAAATCGCATATCCAGATTTTAGTGAATAAGCACGTTTTAAGGTCCCTAGAATCCGATTATAACTTTTTTACGATGATGTCCGTATGTGTGTGTGTGTGTATGTGGATGTGTGTGTGTGTGGATGTGTGTGTGTGTGGATGTTGGATTCGCGATATCTCAAATACTATACGACTTAAGACATTTTTAACTACGGATTCCTCAATCTAACAATAATGGGAAGAGTCGAGTCAGTTTTGGTAACAATTGGACAATCGGAAGTAGTAGTTACAAGAAAAAAATCATCTAAATAATATTTATCGAAAATTTATGTAAATACTTATATTAAAGAACGTTAAATTATTTATTCGATAAATATAAATTCATTATTATATCTTCTATATATTTAGAGATAAAGAAATGCATTTTAAATAATTTGATGTAAAAATTCTCAAATCAAACTACTTCAAGGCAAGAAATTCAAATGTTTGTAATTGACACATAAATGTCACTGTCAAAAATATTTGTATGCCGCTGTCAAAATATTTGTACATCATTATGAAGATTATGAAAATAAAAAAAGTCAACAACGTAAAAAAGAATATAAGAGAAATTTGCGAAAAAAAGACGAATATAAAGAAAAAGAAAAGGAAAGTAGAAAAAGATAATTTCAGGATATTGAATATAAAGAAATGTTTGTACATAATTTATATTAAAATATCCCATAGATTTTACAAATATATGTGAGAATTATTTTGTAGTGAGACATGAATATATGTATTTGTATTTAAAAATATTTTTCGTTTTATGCGTACAACCAGGTAAAATATCTGACGAGAGGTTATGTGCTGGCCACATCAAATTTTTTTCTGGCCAATTAATGAAAATTTTGCCAAAAGAAAAAAATATGAGTTGCAAGTTTTTATCGTCTCTTCAAAAATATTAAATAAAAAAATGGCACGCAATTAGCCCATTGGAAATCGTGGAGTAGGGATTTAATTAGGTACGTTCATGTAAACTTAGAAACAAATTATTTTCTCTGATTTCATTTTGATATGTATGTAATGACTATAATAATATTTTTTGATTAATTGTCCCTGGTATGTTACATGTGATAAACGCGGATTGAATGTCTGGCAAACACGCACTTACAATTTATATTTTTTGATATATTGGACGCCTACAGAGTAATCAATGTACTCATACAATTTATGTAATAATTACATTACCATATTTATAATTACAAAATATTTTTCATCGTAATAATTTTAATATCGCTGAAAATTGGACAACATGACATTTGAATCTAATTATACTACTTGTACTAGGATCACGCTAGAATGGGCTACTTGCATGCCATTTTTTTATTTAATATTTTTGAAGAAACGATAAAAACGCTACCCATATTTTTTCTTTTGGCAAAATTTTCAATAATTGGCCAGAAATTAAGAAACTTTAATATTTAAATTAATGCCTTGTATGACGTAGAATTACGCCGAACCAATGAATGGCCGTAAAGCAATAACATCGGTACGTCCAATAGCAACGGCATGTGCGGGTAATTTAAACTTGACAGATCATCTGTTTGCCATTTGAATAAAACTTTTGGAGGTTAATATTTTCGTTTGTCATTTTAATCTTGTACGAGTATAAGCTAAGTTAAAATCGTCCAAAACCCTGCTCAATAAATCGAAATACGTAATAACAGTAACAGAAACCACGCAAATTGTAAATAATAAAGAAGAGAGACAGTGACAGAAAAATGAACTAATGTCAAAGTCAAATTAAAACTCGCACTCGTACGCCATCTACAGGTTACATTCTTACATATGCATCCCTTTTTCCAGTTCAAAATAATGACGTCAAAGAAAATCTTCTTTCTTAATTTATTAAAAAAAATAGTTTTTAAAAATAAAATTATATTAAGTAGCCTATTATTGAAAATAAAACACATGGTTAATATATTTTAGAATTTTGTTTGAATTATGTTGAGAGTAGTTCCTTCTTCAGAAATAATAAACTTATAAGCGCTCAACCAATTTTATTTTGGAATATGGTTTTAAATTAATATGTAGAAGACTTAAAAACTGTCGAAACTAATGGGAAACTTAAAAAACAGTCAAGTTAACTTCAGGCTGACTTATAAGCTTTAGGGCGCGAGCAGACACGTGACTTGAGTAACCTTGAAGAGCTTAGAATCAGCTGATATGTGTGCGCGTATCACTTTGACAAGAACAATGTCACTTTGACAAGAACACTGTCACTTTGACAAGACCAATGTTCTGTTTTATTTTAATTTTGAACCGTTAAATAGGAATTTACGTTATAAGTCCGGTAAATGAATTGTTTTGGTACGAATAAGATATTTCCGGACGAGGCGACAAAGGAGCCGAGTCAGGAATTTCGAAATGAGTACCGTGAAAATCATTTAACCAACGTATGACGTACAACATTTTATTTCATACCTGTGTCGCATAATGGACCTTTTCAATTTAACGGCTATCTCTTTCTATCGCTGCAAATAGTAAGAAAATGGCGCGAACAACTGCCAGTTAGGCTGTCAAACGAAACGTCAAAAATATTGCAGTCATTAAAATACCTGTATTCTCAGTGAAAATTTGCATCGTTAGACATTTTACCTTCAATAAAAGCTTTTGTAACTTATTTCGAAAAGATTTTTTAAACTTATCCGAGATATTCTCACATTTTACGTCTAAATGTTTTAGAATCAAACGTCATAGATCTCAGTTGTTCTTACTATGCGCAGATCCCCATTGCGCATATCTTCTATCTCTTTAAATTGGAAAGGTCCATTGGACAAAATTGTGTAATAATTACTCCTTTCTTTCGTTTTTAAAAAAATCACGTCGCTTGGTCTTAATAAAAATACATATCTATTTAGCGAATAGAATTAGGCAATTGTTTAAAAATATATTTGTACTGAGAAAAATCAAAATATAATTTTAAAATATATATATATATATATATATATATATATATATATATATATATATATATATATATTAATGTATCCTAATACATTATAACTTTTCTCGTTTCGCTACTTTCGAATCCCAGACTACAATGAAGTATTAATTTATAAAAACTTATTTATTTTCAAATAAATTCACTTAACTTAAACATGTCTGTGGCTTTAAGCAGAATGTCAACAACGCCAACCAGTGAAAATTTATATTGTTTTTGATTGTAAACAAAAAGTAATACAATGACAGCATTCACGAATGTGACAAGATGCAGATGTACAGCATTTCTGCTGTATTGTGCAGCATTTTTTGTACCATGTTCAGCATCAAAGAGCGTAGAGTAAAATGTAGAGCATTTTGAAATGTAAGTTATGTTACCTATTTCAGGTGGTGGTTTAGTGTTATATTTTAATAATATTTCACTGTTAAAATACGCGTGCCTATTATTTTAGTCATTACTTTTTTTGTATTTTATATATAATAAAATATGGATATAACAGCATTTTAACTGTGTTCAATGCAACTGGTTTATATATTATATAATTTAATCGGGTATTGACTGACTTTAGTATTTATAAAATAAAAAGCCCCGTTTTGGTTTCCTAGCTTCATATAACGTAAACATAGAGATGTTACATTTGCAAAGAACTATTTTTATATGACAGAATTGTATTTTCTTTCATGTTTTCTAATTTAATTAATGAACATGGTATATTATTATTTTTTGAAATAAACATGTACTCGTATAACAGTTTTTATAAAAGTCTAGTTATGAATTATACATACATGTATCATTTTAATTAGATCAGTTTTTTTTATATTCGTCTAAACATATTTTTAACAAAGAAATGGTAAAATGTACATAATAATTATACTAATTACTTTTTGTAGTTTACATTTATAGCATTTTCTATTTATATATTTAGTTTTGCACTTAGTGCATCTAATGACGTCATGCCAAGCACTACAGCTACTAGATAATACATAGTTGACTCGTCCGCCATATTGGCGCCAAAATGAACGCAGTAAATTATGAAATAAAAGTGCATTTTTTATAAGTTTATGTAGTAACTATTTTTCATAATTAAATATAACTTCCATATTTGGCATATTATATTCATTTAAAACAATAATACAAGAAAAAATAGGGTTCGTTAAGATTTTTGAGATTAGAGAAAAATATATGTATTGCATAAGTACCTGTAAAAATTAAAACCATTTCTCAAATGATTTGTATAATTTGGAGCAGCACAACCCGTCATTACGGATAATTTCTATGATTAATAATACTGTTACGCTGATATTGAATAATTTAAGTAGCTCCAAAATGGTAGACGAGTCAGCTGTAATTTATCTAGTAGCTATATCAAGCACTAGTTGTTACAACACATGCCTAGCGCATTTTAAATGAAATATGTTATAAAAATCCAGTGCAAGTTTGTTAGCTGTGACTATCAATTGAGAGGTTATGTACAAAGTACAAACGCAACTGTTTATTTGTATACACACTTCTTAAAACTGTACAAATATATTTTACAAAGCTACAAGTAAAGTATCACTTTTGGTTTATTAATTTTGTATGTGTATATGTTGTTCCCCTTAATATAAAAGTCTTACATACTAAAATTGAAATGTTTTGGATTATATTTTAATATAGTTTTTCATTAAAACCTGTAATGAGTTTCAAATAAAGAGTCACTTCCAGTTATACAATTTTACTCAAAATCTAATAAACTCTTTATATGAATCCAGAAAGCTTAAATACGGAAAATAGAAATATTTGTTATAAGAGTTATCGTGGAGGAAAAAATCGTCACACACACACGCATGCACGCACTCTCACATACGCACGCACTCATGCATGCAAACACACACACACACGCACGCAATCATGCGCGCACGCACGCAAGCGTACACACACATACACACACACACACACACACACACACACACACACACACACACACACACACACACACACACACACACACACATCATCCTGAAAATGTTAAAATTGGATTCTAGGGACCTTAAAACGTTCTCATTTACCAAAATCTCGATAAGCGATTTTTATCACGATCCCTATACCTCCCTTACCAAGGGTAGTGGAAGGTAAAAATAGTATAAATGCGTAGCATCTACAATGATCAAACTACATCGATAAATTCTATTAAAAAGACAAAACTAGAATTTCCATGCTTGAAAAAGTGTGCCATGAATATGTGCACAAAAACACAATTACGTATATAGAGAGACAGACAGACAGACATCATCGTAAAAATAGTAAAAACGTGTTGTTGGGACCCTAATTCGTGCTTATTCACTGAAAACTCATCATCGAATTTTTGGACCGATAACATTACCTCCCTTACCTACGGTATGACGGGAGTTAAAAAAACGTAACCAGTGAGCCAGCACTATCAGAATTATTCTTGTCCTATATGAATAGGTTTTCTTTAGTTTTATTTTTGAAAAATTTGGAAAGCTCTTGTAGTTTAATAGCTGATAAAAATCATTTATGAATACTGCAAATGGTGTTCTGAATTTACTCTTGAAAACTTCTGTTATAAAACACAATTACTTATTCCAAACACACCCTAAAAACAATATTAAAAAGTCGCAGAATACATTTCACTATTCCAACAATAACCATTTAAAGTAGTACCCTGGAAATCACGGTCCAGTTCCTCCATCGCAAACTCTAAATTAGAACATTAACATCAAAGCGTCGTTTAACTGCCATCCCACACAATAGGACGCGTTTGCGGCAGTTAAGAAGACACATTTATAAAAGCACCGGAGGAAGAACGTTCTCTTGGAAGGAGCTAGCGGCCGTAGCTGTTCCGAAGTGGAGTGCAGTAAGTTTGCGACTTGCACCGGTGGAGTTTATCGGACGACGTGTTTGCAGTTAGCTGTTCTGGATTGTAGAGCTTGAAAGCCTGTCAAGATGACGAAAAGTGCCTCGTTCAATCCAACACGTATTTTTATGTTTCATCGCTAGATGCTAGTTAGGTTTCATTGTTATGACGAATTTTACTCAACGGAGATAATTTTGCCCGAATGGAAAGAACTCAGTATGTAAGGAACATATTTTATATAAAAATATTAATCATCCTCCTGCATTTTAATATTTAATAAATAATTGAATGAATTCTTAGTAAATATCAATTTTGTAAGTGTAGCTTTTTACATTGTAATTTGAAAGTTTTCTGTTTCCTATAGCAATATATTCTATTTCATTTTTACCTCCCGCTACCCTTGGTAAGGGAGGTATAAGGATCGTGCTAAAAATCGCATATCGAGATTTTGGTAAATGACCATGTTCTAAGGTCTCTAGAATCCAATTTTAACATTTTCACGATGATACTGTGTGTGTGTTTGTGTGTGTGTTTGTGTGTGTGTGTGTGTGTGTGTGTGTGTGTGTGTGTGTGTGTGTGTGTGTGTGTGTTTGTGTGTTTCTGTGTGTGTGTATGTGTGTGTGTGTGTGTGTGTGTGTGTGTGTGTGTTGTGTGTGTGTGTGTGTGTGTGTGTGTGTGTGTGTGTGCGCGCGTGTGTGTGCGTGTGCGTGTGTGTGTGCGTGCGTGCGTGTGTGTGTATGTGTGTGTGTGTGTAGGTGGATCCTGTTTACGCTCAAATAATTACTGAGTTTACATGCAGTTTTCAAACCGTTTTCAAAACGTTTTTAGTTTTGAAAACGCCATGTATACGGTGTCAAAATGGTTCTGAGTTATCTCAAACCAAAACTAAAATGCATGGGTTTGAATTGAAAATTAGTTTCAAAACTACACATGTAAACACTTGAAACTCAGTTTTGATATTGCGCATGCGTACATAGCATAATGTATTTGTCGCTTTGTGTTACTTGGTATTACTACCCTACAAAAAAGCTGACAGTTGTGTAGTTTTAGTGCGTAGTGGTACAAAGAAGAAAAAATAATTGGAATAATGGCAAAACGAAGAATTCGGAGTGAAGAGAATCTGTCACTTACATCAGCCAAATGCGCATGCGCCGAAACTGTTTTCAAATCAATCTGTAAACCTGTTTTGAAAATTGTATGTTAACAGTTTCGCGTAATTTTGACTGAAAACTGAAACCATTTTCAAAACTGCATGTAAACATAGTAACACTATCATTTAGAAAATTTTGAAACCTTGTATTAGGATAAGGTATAACCTTATCCTAATATGGAAAGAAGCCATTAGATTATGGTGTAAATCAGATAACCGGAAATGGCACTTTACTTGAAGCTCAAAATAGTTTTTCTCCGAAAAATACCTTTAAATGTTATTTTTTCGAGATTAATGTTACTATAAAAATTGAAGATTATTAAATTTTCTATTGGTTTGCATTAATACTTTTTTTATACATTTTATGAATAAATTTATAAAATTATCTATAATATAAATCACAGAGCTGCGCCTTAAACAAACACAACTACTTGATTAGAGCGTTCATACCTCAAATGTATGTAACTGACAGATAAATGTCACTGTCAATTGAAACTCAGCTCAGTACATAACTGAGTTGAGTTGAAGTGAGTCCTAATGTGTGCAAAAAGAACTAGTTTAATTTCATTTTGTCATTTCATTCTTTACCGATAGTATTTTCTGTAACAGCTCTCAAATTTATTGACTTATTTTCTGATCTATGATTCGGTTTATAAACGAAAAATGGATAACGTTGAAAGTATATTATTTGTAAGTATATATGTATATGTGAATATAAAATTTGTTGTATTCTATAACCTTATGCAAACTGAGTGTTTCAAATCATTTTGAGTTTCGTAAACTAGTAGTGTAGTATCGGAAAGGGGAGAAGTGAGTTTACTCAGAACAACTCAGATCAGCTGTGTCAAAAAAACAACGATTTTTTGAGTTTATTTGAACTAATCTGAGATGAGCTGAGATTTTGTCCAAAAAGAATACAGCTAATAATAGTAACGTTTTAAAAATAAAATAGTAAATAGAAACATAGTTATATGGAATGCATTTTAATACAGTTTCTAGTATAACTAAATATGTAAGTATGTATATTTAAATTAATGAAAATTAAATAGCGGGTGGTGTTGTGTTGGCCATATCAGATTTTTATTAATTACTATGTTTACTATTATTTATTCTTTCTTCAAATATATTAAAAAATGCAAGCTTGATATTCGAAAATAAGTTATTCGAAAATTTGAAATACTGCTACGTTGTCATAACAAATGCAAATACTAGCAATTATGGCAGTCGCGCATTTGAACGACCGAAGCAAAGCGCGGCTGAGGCCAAATTTTTTTATTCATTGTATTATTACATGTATACGCACACAATAATATATGGGATGAAAAAACTTCTCTTAGTCGCGCTTCGCGTCGATCATATGCATGTCGGCCTTTATTATTTTGGAGTTAAATTTTAATTAAATGTTAGTTAAATAACTAAAGATAATCGTATAATATAAAATCCACAACATTTTACTGTGGAAAACTGTAATCAAAATTCCCTGGGCCATATGCATAAAAAGTGAAAAAGAAAATCTAAACTAATCCTTTTCATTTGAACAAAAAGTGCGTTTTCACTGTAAATTACAAAGAAAAGAATTTTTAATACGTAATATTTTTCTATAATTAAAATTTATATTGCTCTTGGCATTTTTATTTTTATGAACTGCCCTTTAGATAAACAGAGTATTTACGGCTTAGCAGTTGCGGTCAGCCCAACATCCAACTCCCGCATTATCATTTTCTTTATAGGCAGCAATTTTTTGAATAAAATAACTGATATAAACTCGAGTAGAATTTTAAATTTTGCTAAGGTATTCTTCCGAGTTTTTTATGTATTCTTTCTACACAGAATACAAAAGTTTTATTGGAGTAAAATATTCACCAGTTAAGAAGCAAAAAATGCTCTAGTTACATTGCTAAGGAATATATGAAATTGTTAAGAATTCCAAGAAAGAAAATGAACAGGATAAATATTAAATTTTAACTTTATTTACAGCAAATAATTCTGATATGAAATTCATTGAAATGGAATATAAAAAGATGACATAAGGTAATAGTGAAATCTATCGCTGCATTGAAATTATATAAAATTCGATTGATTTTCCGAGAATGCAGATATTAAATCCGTTCTATATAACATAATTTCTTCAGCAAGAGTTCATTCAATATATTCTGTAAGAAAGATCTAGAATTGCATGAAAATTTCTTTCTTTTTAGCTGCTCATAAAAATTTAATAATATTGTCTGATATTTTTGTGCAATTTTAATATTAAAAGATAAATAAATACGTAATTCAAAAAATCTGATGTGGCCAGCACATTACCTGCCGTCAGTTCTATGTATTTTGTACAAATTCCACACAGAAAGATTTTTTGGAAATGATTCCATATTCCCAGTACATTACCTTCAACCAGTTTTATGTATTTTGTACAAATTCCATACAGAAAGTTTGTTGTAAGATTCTATATATTTCCAGTAAACTTATAACTCAAACATATTATGAAAATTGCACTTTGACACTGACATTTGTCATTCAGAATTTTCTTAATGTTTATAGCACAGCTGACTGCTTTGTGAAATTTAATTACTTTAATTTTTTTAACTCTATATCCATTGAATATGAAGTATAAAATGTAATCAAATCGTATAGAGAATAAATTATTCTTAAATATTTATAATAACATTAAATGTAAAAAAGTGATATTTAACAGCATTTTTAAAAAGAAAGACTGTTAAAATCTTCAAATGAGGGTACTTCCGGTCGACCAATTATAACCAAAATCTAATCAGCTCTTCATATGGATCTAAAGAAAAGGAATACGCAAAAATTATATTTTTTGGAAAGATGGAAGTTATGCGATCTGAAAAAATCGTCACACACACACACACACACACACACACACACACACACACACACACACACACACACACATATACATACATACATACATACATACATACATACATACATACATCCATACATCATCGTAAAAATAGTAAAATCGTATTCTAGGGACCCTAAAACATTCATTAAAAACTCATCGTCGAATTTTTTGACCAAAGACAATACCTTCCTTACCTAAAGGTGACGGAAGGTAAAAAGAATAATTAAAATGTATTGCTCTGTTCCAGTAGTTCAAAACATCCCATAAACTGGGTTATAGGATGGTACTACAAGTCTTTTTTTATAAGGCTGTTTTAAAAACTACCAAATTTCGAAAAATTATTTTACCAGTAGGTTTAAAGCACGATTTTTTTCAAAATATTTGTTTGAACACAAACTATGTTCTACTTTAAAATAATTTCCCCTATTCTGTAACTCAGTCGATAACTTTTATCAATCGATAACTTTTATCGATCGATAATAAATTTTAGCCAATAATTATTGTAGACAGTGAATAAAGTATGAAAATAACAAATGATACATTTGTTTCTATTTGTCAAAATTTATGATCGATCGATAACTATTATCGATTAAGTTACAGAATAGGGGTGATTATTTTGATAAATGTGAGTGATTATTATTATTATTATTATTATTATTATTATTATTATTATTATTTTTACGCATTGCGCTTAGTTTTTAATTATAGCTCTTGGGCATCGGTGGAAATGAGGCCTAACAGTCAAAGATCTAATGAACAGTGAACAGTAAACAGAGCAGTTCTTAGAGAATATGAAATTAAAGGATTCCCTCATTTAGGAAGCCGAATACATGAATCTACGGGATTCCCTCATTTAGGTAACAGAGAACATGAAACCAAGTGATTATCTTATTTAGGTAGCAGGAATCACTTTGCTGTTCGGATTAACGAGGCGTTGTTCGGATTATGGCTCCGAGTTGTCGCTGTTCGGATTATTGAAAGTTCGGCTTAGAGCATGTTCGGATTAAAGAGGTCATTTGTATTCGTATAAATTTTGCAATTAATTTCTAAATGAATATTTTATAAAATTTTGTTCATTGTTTGCATATTTATGATAGAAATAAATACAATGAAATTGTACTCGTAATTACAATATCGATCAAATTAATATTTAATAAAATAATTTTCATTTACATATATTTAAAATATATACTCGTAATTATCCTTGCTAATTATGAAGTATGAAATATTCAGTAATCAGGATAATTATCTTTACGGTTTTAAATAATATAATTTAAAGCTTAAAAATAGTAGTCGAAAAACTGATTAACGTATTTTAGGATACCAATCGTCTATAAATAAACAAGTAAATATTTGGCTTATTATTATTAAATAACATAAATTATTATAATAGTATTAAACTCTTTACATAATTTTGGAAATAGTGTACTATTACCATTATTAATAATTCTATCTGTTTATTCATATTTAAAAAGTAGCATGAATTTTATTTTGCTGAATAATAGAATCAAAATAATGATTTTATGTTATGATATTGTAACGTTGTGTCCGTATGTGTGTGTGGATTTTGGACTTAAGACATTTTTAACTTCAGATTCCTCAATCTAACAATAATGGGAAGAGTTGATTAAGTTTTGGTAACAATTGAACAACCGGAAGTAGCAGTTACAAGAAAAAAATCATCTAAATATTATTTATCGAAAATTTATGCAAATACCTATATTAAAGAACGTTAAATTCTTTATTCGATAAATATAAATTCATTATTATATCTTCTATAGATTTAGAGATAAAGAAATACATATAAAATAATTTGATGTAAAAATATCTCAAATTAAACTACTTCAAGACAAGAAATTCAAATGTTTGTAATTGACATATACACGTCACATATATGTCACTGTCAAACATATTTGTATGCCATTGTCAAAAATATTTGTACATCACTATGAAGATTATGAAAATAAAAAAGTCAACAACGCAAAAGAATATACGTAAAAAAAGAATACAAAAGGAATTTGCGAAAAAATGACCAATATAAAGAAAAAGAAATGGAAAGTAGAAAAAAAATTCAGGTTATCGAATATAAAGAAAATGTATGTATTGTACATAATTTATATTAAAATATCCCATAGATTTTGCAAATATATGTGAGAATTATTTTGTAGTGATGAATATACGTATTTGTAAACTATTATTCACGAAAGATGACTATTCAAGGTTATTTGTTCGAAGAAAGAATACACACCACTTTATATCAGTTGCTTAGCAACATTTTGTATTAGAAAGAGAAAGATTATTTGACTTATGTCTATTTAATGTATGTGGTGTCACAGATATACGTAAATAATGACATTACTTTCTAACACACTATAAATATGTCGTAGAATTACAGATACCTAATTATCTACTACACTGCCCTCTGTGCTAATATTTACCCAGTGGCGTTGACGTTTAAATCAAATTATTATTCCTTGGTTTATAAGTTAAGTCTATGTTTTTAATTATTTTGAAAAAACGTAAGTGAAGAACATAAATCTTTCAGAAAGGTATTATTTAGAAAGAAACATAATTTTCAAATGAATTACTCTTATTTTTTCAGTTAAAATGTGTCCGTAAATATTTTATGTTACACGCCTATGCATACGAAATACAATGAAGTTATCTACAAGTAATATTATATCAGACGGCTCACAAATGGCCTTGAATAGTCATCTTTCGTGAATAATAGTTTATTTAAAAATATTTTGCGTTTTATGCGTACAGCTAGGTAAAATATCTGGCGAGAGGTTATGTGCTGGCCACATTAGATTTTTTTAAAAATACGCGTCAAGCAGCATAAAGAATTATAAAGTGAAGAAAAAAAATAGACAGGACACATAAAAAGTACCTATAAGGACGACTATCAAAGAGCATTATAGATAAGGTACAAAAAGAGAAAAATAAGGCGAACAAGAAATGGCAAGACGAAATTGAAAGAGACTTGAAGAAGTTAAGAACTAAAGTAAAAACAAAACCAGAAAAGAATGCAGAGAAATACCAGGACAAGTTCATTTTGTTCCCTTGCTTGAAACAATATATTAAAACTCCTTAAACGAATAAAGATTGACTGCATTACTCCATCTAACAATGAATCAATAATTGTAAATTACAAAATTCATTCGTAAACACATGTTTGTCTTCAAGTACTCCGACAAACTGAAACTAATAATTCTATGAAGCTTTGTTTAACTTTGAATTATTTTGTACATACATATTTGCTGCTCAGAAATTTGCGATTTGCATGTTTTCCAACTTCCTAGATATGCAATTTATTTGCAACAACTTTCCTCGATAATTTTCAAACTGTAAAGTTTTGTGGTTTGCGAAAGTAATTTACACCATGCAAGCCCAATTCTCCTCAACTAATAACCAAAACAATCAAATCTAAATCCAGAGCAAGCACAACCTTTGCCCTAGATTTCTATCTGCTAATAAACCACACAATATTTAAATAATCACTATTTATTTTGGACAAATTACAGTTGGCCAGGAACGTATTAGCTGTGAAGCTAAGTAGTTGCTTATCGCGATTTTGATAAGCGGCAAATTTGGAGAAATATTGCGGTATTTTTAAAAATAATAGGAAATGAGGAGCTAATAGCAAAAACAATCATAGTCTAAATATTGAAACTATGAGATACATACAGCGACATCTACTTTCAAAGATGCCAAACAGTTTGGCAAAACTGTTTTTTGGAAAACGTATATTAGTCACAAGCTATTACATTTTTAAAAAATTTGATGTGGCCAACACATGACCTCCCGTTAATTCCATGTTTGAAATAGCAATGAGCTTTTAAGTAAAGTATCACTTCCGGTTGATCGTTTGTAAACAAAATCTAATTTGTTGTTCCAATAAATAGAAAAGTCTATAATACCAAATTTTGGATTATATTTTATGTTTTTCATCGAAAATCTGTTAAGAGCTCCAAATTAAGTACCACTTCCAGTTTATCATATAGATATAATCAAAATCTAATGTTGTTTCAAATTATACACGTGTTTTAAATACCAAATTAGAGAAGTTTTGAATCATGTTTTAATATAATTTTTCAAGAAAATCTGTTTATAGCTTCCTGTAAAGTAGTACTTCCGGTATATCAATTTTAGAAAACATCTAATATGTCGTTCTCATTAATATAAAAGTCTTAAATACCAAATTTGAAAAGTTTTGGACTGTATCAATTTAATTTTCACGAAAATCTGTTCAGAGTTTAAAATAAAGTATCACTTCCTGTTAATCAATTTTATCCAAAATCTAATATGTTGCTTCCCGTTATATAAATGTCTTAAATACTAAATTTGATGAGTTTTGGAATATATTTTTCACAAAAATCTGTTCAGAGCTTCAAGTAAAGTACCACTTCTGATTTATCAAATTTAGAAAAAGTCTAACATGTCAATCTTATTAATATAAAAGTCTTAAATACCAAATTTGACAAGTTTTCGATTGTATCAATATATTTTTCACGAAAATCTGTTCAGAGCTTCAAATAAAGTATAACTTCCGGTTTATCAATTATATCCAAAATCTAATGTGTTGTTACCCTTCATATAAAAGTCGTAAAAACTAAATTTGACAAGTTTTGGTGTACATCATAATATATTTTTCACGAGAATCTGTTCAGAGCTTCAAGTAAAGTATCACTTCTGGTTGTTTAATTTTAGCCAAAATCAGATATGTTATTTCCCATGATATAAAAGTTTTAAATACTAAAATTGAAAAGTTTTGGGTTATATTTTAATATAGTTTTTCATTAAAAACTGTTATGTGCTTCAAGTAAAGTATTACTTCCATTTATCTAATTTTACCCAAAATCTATTCAACTCGTTACATGAATGCAGGAAGCTTAAATATGGAAAATAGATATATTTGGAAGTTTGTTATGAGTTATCGTGGACGAAATAATTGTCTCACACACACACACACACATACACACACACACACACACACACGCACACACACACACATGCAGGCACGCAGACACACACACACACACACACACACACACACACACAAACACACACATGCAGGCACGCAGACACACACACACACACACACATATATATATATATATATATATATATATATATATATATATATATATATATATATATATATATATATATATATATATATACACAGGCATCATCGTAAAAATAGTAAAAATGTGTTATGGGGACCCTAATTCGTGCTTATTTACTGAAAACTCGCCATCGAATTTTTAGCACGATTACATTACCTCCCTTACCTACGGTATGACGGGAGGTAAAAAAATGTATATTGAAATGAAAGCTCTTTCGATACGCAAGAGTATCGTAATGACAATTATGAACGCAAATATAAAAATTGACTTTAAAATGACACACCCCTTGGTATGCACATATGCGTAGAAAAGAGTAAAAACATGCACACATGTACTAACAATAATTAATTATTATAATTAATTTTCGTACAATTAGTCATTTTCATTATGTTAATCATATTTTCATTATTGTAAATAAACAATTTTTCCATTGTTGTAATCAAAAAATATGTATAAAATAAACTACAGAGGAGTATACATTTTTAAATCCGGGCCTGCAACCTAGTTCCACTCAACTCAAATAAACTCGGACCCAATACGAAAATGGACTCGAAATGATATGTTTCCTGTCCCTCTGAAATTTGTGTAGGAATTTAAGTTATCTCACTTCAATCTCCGATGATATATGGAGACATAGAACTGACAGCTAAAATTTACTAAATAAATTACACGTTTGTTAGAGTGAAATATTCGAACGTCAATATCGTTTCGAGAGAATTGAATTAATCATATACGACTAGATTGTTGCGTGCAACATTGCATTTGACTTGGGTTTTTACTCTAGTGTTGTAGATTTGATAGTGTTTTTTGCGAGTAGACGGGATAACGACATGAAATATCGTTATAATGTTCCGGAATTTATTTTGTTTTATTTCGTCGTTTAATGTGATACTGCACTGACGGAAAAGTCAAGATTATATATTTTTAAAATGGATTATTAGCAAAGTTTTAAATTTTGTTTTTAACTTATCGGTTTGCTACAACACGCTATTTTGTACTTTGAAACTGTTTCTTATAATAAGACTATAAATTTAACCGCATATATCCATAATTGGATTTAGCTGTGCTATTCCCGTACTATAATACCATTAAAAAATTTGATGTGGCAACTTGATAAGCGACCGTTTTGACGTAAATACATTTGATTCTCATCAATTTTCATCAATCACTATTTATTTTTAAAAAACTCTGAAAACTAAATATGATTTGTTATTTATCTTGCACTACTCCATTTGAATTTCAATAAATATAAAATATGTTTCATTTTGACATTTCAATACTCAAATAAACAAAATTAAATGGAAAAGACCAAGGATGTTCTAATAAAACACTGGATATCTGAGATACGTTTAACAAGTGAGGCAAGCGATGGGGATACGGCGCCATTTGCAGAAAAGACAAAACGTCAAACGTTCGTTGGTCTATTTTTGCATTATTATATGGTAGTTTTCTTTAATAAAGTGGTGTTTGTGTTGTGTTCTTAGTGGATAAATACTTCAATTGAGATATTTCCAGAATGAAAAGCAATATGCCGTCTTCTCGTAGTGCTTTTGGGTGCACAAATAGACATAGCAAAGATATAACCCTCGACAATTTTTCAAGTAAGTATTATTGTTCATATATATGTATACATATTTATTCATACTATTGTTTTAAATATTTTACAAATTTCCTTTAAATAATAGTGGTATATTACGATTGTGGATAGATGCCATAAAAAGAAAAGATTTCACACCTACAAAAGCATCAAAAATTTGCAGTGATCATTTTCTTGAAACTGATTATTTGAAAATGCCCGGAACATATATAAGAAGATTAAAACCAGACTCAACGTCTTCTGTATTTCCTAATTTTCCACCACATATGTAAAAGGCATCTTTTTAATAAGCAAATATTATTTTTAAATTCATAGTCCTATTTTATTGTGACTTTGCTATATATGTAATAAATGTATATTATATTATTAAAATAATAACTTTAATTTTTAAAATCATTCTTATAAAATATTTTTATTGCCAACACCAAATATTTCAAATTTTAAATGGCACAAAATTTACCCTTGTGGTGCACTCTCCACGCCAGCAATAAGTGCCCGTGAGGTGACGCCTGGTAAACGTCCGCACGGTACAAATATGTCATCATCATTACCGATATCTGCTTGCAAAACAGATTGGCACCTCGATTGGCACACCCAGCAATGGATTATATGCCGTGATGATATATTTATTTATTTATTTATAATTGTTATTAGTTTAACTGAATTTGATTTTTAACGAAACCTATAGCTATCTTTCTCGCACTAGTTTCTATAGTAGGCTGCGCGAGAAAGATCAATAATGTGACGTCATCAGTGGCACTGAAAACAAAGTCAAATATCTCGCAAAGTAATTATTAAAAAAATCTGATGTGGCCAGCACATTACCTCCTTCAGTTATATGAGGTGTTTACGAAAATTCACCGGTGAACTGTTACCGGTAAACAGCTATTTATCAGGTTATAGCTACCGGATCGAATTTGAAAATTTAAAACAGGTTAGAAATTTGACGTAGTTATCAAACTGAGCAGAGCCCTACGTTGAACACATTTCCACTTTTAACGCGCGCGCTTCGCTTTGCGTCACTACCTTTTTTTGAGATTAGATTCTTCATGAAACCGGTAGATAAATCTGGTATATATTGAACAATTTTCGAACACGGTAACTTTTTACCACTCGTGTTTTCGAACACAGTTGGTAGATGCGGTTTCTACCGGTAGAATTTTCGTAAATGCGAATGTATTTTCTATAAAATCCATACAGAAAGTTCCTTGCAAAAAATTCTAAATTTTGTATTATATTATTATAACACAAATATACTGCGAATATGTAAATTGCACTTGACACTGACATCTTTCAATCAGAATTTTCTTAATATAGTAGCTGTTTCTAGCAAAGCTGGCTAATTTATGAAATTTAATTTCTTTATAATTTTATAACTCTATATCCACTTAATATGAAGTATAAAATGTAGTCAAATCGTATAGAGAATACAATGTTCTTTAATATTTATAATTACATTAAATGTGAAAAAATTATATTGAACATCGTTTTTTCAAGAAAAACTGTTAAATTCTTCACATGAGGGTACTTGCGGTTAAGCTATTATAACCAAATCTAATCAGTTCTTCATATGGATGCAACGAAGAAGAATACGAAAGAATTATAATTTTTGGAATTGTAGTATTAGAGTTATCGCAGACGAAAATTTTGTTACACACACACACACACACACACACACACACACACACACACACAAACACACACACACACACACACACACACACACACACACACACACACAC
>OY720457.1:56966310-56971310 GCA_963082715.1 Harpalus rubripes | reverse complement strand
ATATTTCCATGGCTGCTTAGACTAAAAGCTTATAAAAACTGTAATTTTATAGTCAATTTTTACGTTTATATGAGGGGGTAAAATAATCGTTTCAAATGATTTAGATGCAGAATTTAAATCCCTATAACTTTTATTTGAAGTATTTTTGAATAAAATAGTTAGGTAACGTTTGCGCAAAGAAAAACTAATTTCCCATGTTAAACGCCTATATGTTCGTTTTTTCGATTTACACCCTCTACATATGTATGACTATATAAATCATCCGGAAATAGATTAATCAGGTAGCTCAATTTTTTTTTTGTTACATTGTATAACATCGGTTATTTGCGTTGCTAAGTTGTGTTTCACGAAACACAACTCGTGGTATTTTGTTCGCAAACAAATGAATCATATGGAATCATATCATCTATGGATGTAAATAAAAAAGTAATATTTTTCATATTTCGTAAAAATATAGTTGGTTGAGCTTCGAAAATCATCATCATCTAATTATACAGTTTGCGGACTCGATGGTTACCTGAAAACACATCTCGTCCCCTCAACTGTATATTCGATTATTTACGAAGCTCTTGTATAACTATTGAAAATATGCTTTCGTATACTCCTACCTTATAATCTCCCTTCTCTTCGACGGTAATGTTGTATTGTCGCGATGACCTGAAAAATTAGCAACATTATTAAATACAGTTAGATTACCAATCATAAAACGAAGTTGATAATAATGTTCGTCATTGTTTCATAAATTGAGTGATTCAAGTGTAAACATCATAAGATGGTAACGTATGTAGACAGAAGACAGACGTGCATATATCTTATTCATGATAACTTGGTAGCTATTATTGGATATCTGCAATTACGATACCTATCCTGATGTACTGTAAGCAGTTTGATTTGCAATATTAATTACATTTAAGTAAACATTGACGAATCTAATTAAATTGACGCTGATCTCAGTATGCGGTAGTTTCTATGTTTATTTATAAATATAGATTCTTTATCTTTTTATGGTTTATACAATATGAAGAATTCCATTTATTTTCTGACAGAAAAAAGATTTTAAATAAAATCTAAAAAATGTATTAATCACATTATTCTATCATTTAATTACTATCCACAATCACACCAGTTTGAAATAATTAATGATCATTATCAAAATGCCGATTCACTACAATTTTGTTTATAAAATTAACGCCTTTTTCTTCATGTAATGACTTTTTACACTTGGCATCCCTTCGTTTTCATCATTTAACTATTTTATTATTTATTTTGATAATGAAGACATTATTTATTTTGATAATGAAGACAAAAAAAAAACATCGTTAAAGATAAAAAGATAGAGCAAAAATTTCGATCTTCTAATTGGGAAAATGCAAACCGTCAATGGAAGAGTTTTCGAATTATTAATTTTTTATATGTTAAAGTATTTATAAATCTAAAGCGTTTTAATTTTATATTTTGTAAAATTTTAGAAAATACCACAGAAAAAAAATGTTACACTTTTGCAAAATTTTCTTCCCGCCATTACGGAGTACATAATATCAACTATGTGCGAATTTTTTTATTTAATATTTTTGAAGAGAAACTTGCTACTCATATTTTATTTTTGGCAAAATTTTCATTAATTTGCCAGAAAAAAATTAATGGGATTTTAATATTTAAATTACCGCCATGTATGACGTAGAATTACGCCGAACCAATGAATGGCCGTAAAGCAATAACATAGGTACGTCCAATAGCAACGACATGTGCGGGTAAGTTAAACATGTCAGATCATCTGTTTGACGTTTGAATAATAGTTTGGAGGTTAATATTTCCGTTTGTCATTTTAATCTTATACAAGTATAAGCTAAGTTAAAATCCTTCAAAATCCTGCTTAACAAATCGAAATACGTAATAAAAGTAACAGAAACCACGCAAATTGTAAATAATAAAGAAGAGAGACAGTGACAGAAAAATGAACTAAAGTCAAAATCAAATTAAAACTCGCACTCGCTCCCCATCTACAGGTTACATTCTTAAATATGCATCCCTTTCTCCAGTTCAAAATAATGACGTCAGAGAAAATCTTCTATCTTAATTTATAAAAAAAAAACAAATGATTTTTTTAAAAATAAAATTTATATTTTTACATACGTTTTCAACTTTACTTTAGTTATTTAGTGATAGATTTTCAGTACCTCGCAAGTAGCCTATTAGATCTCAACATAACGTGCCCAAAACGTGCTTCATAAAAACACGGCCGCCTGTTTATGTGTACATTTGACACTTTAATATCTGTGTTTATCGTATTTTCTAGGTTTTACATTTACATGTTTAAGATACAATAATTTGTTATTTGCGAGTTGACATTAAATTTGACGTTTCAATATCATAAATAGAAGACATGCGTTCATGTTTTCATTCTAAACTAGCGCTCGTAGCGGACAACCACAGCGAACAAAAGATGCTGCATACGTCACCGTAACGCGGGCGATTTAACTAACGATAAATTCAATATGATTTATACAAAAAAATACGCTAAATTTTATTACTTTTATTGCATTAATAGTAATATTGCATGTATAGTATTGCAGTAATATGTAAAAATAATTACATTTCAACATGACTAAACTCCCCCCCCCCCCCCATTGTTAACTTTGTAGTTAAGTATCTATTGCAAGACTGTTTAAACCTAAACCTAGAATTCTAGAATTACCTTCAGCATCAAAGTTAATTGTAGTAAAAGGAATTCTCACTTTCTAAAGGCTTCACCGCTTAATTTTTTTCTTTTATTCACAGGGCAAAAGCACAAAGATGAAGCGAATACCGGACAGCACGCAGCACGTAAGCAAGAATGCACACACTCAAAGCAACGCTTCATCTTCCTATGTGCCATAGTGGCGTCGGCTCGTTGCCTGCCTTACTGGTCACTATGATCATGATAACATGAATGATATCCAGTACATCTCAAAAGCTTCCAAATAAGAAACTTTTAGAAATGATGAGCATGATATTAGAATAATCTTACCAATCATTTTATTTTTCAACAAAACTGTGATAGTTATTAATATACTTTTTTAAACGGCCACTTCAGAAAATAATAGATAATGCAACAGTAGCTTACTTAAGAAAATTACAAACATACTAGCACGATATGATTATATCGCAATGATGAGCCCAAATCAACATAGCTGATTTTGCCTGGCAGTTTTGTTGGTTTGATTGTTTCAAATAAACGTAAGTATTGAATTGTCATTTGATATAAAATTCTTGAAAATGCTTATGTTAAGTGTTCATAACTCGCTCGAAAGTAATAACATATTGCTTCATATCAGGCCTGGATTACCCATAAGGCCAACCTAGGCCATGGCCTAGGGCGCAGGCACGGAGGAGGCGCACATCGAATAGTTGGATAAATGAGACAACGAAAAGAGAGAAGTGCCTGCAGTTATAGCCGTGCCAAATCTCAAGAGCTATTGCGCAGAAAGCAAAACTTCTTTCTCTTTCTCTCTCCCCTATTGCCTGACCTTTCTCTAGCTGTTTCTCTTCTTGATCTGCGCATTTCATAGCTCATGATATTTGGCACCACCTCTACTAGACGACGTAAACAGTCACATTTGCTTTAATTATACAAAATCAGTATAGTAGAGTGATTGGTAAATCCTGTTGAACTATGACAGTTGTCGTAGATTTTAAATAATTCTAATTTATATTCTGGGTGTCTACTTATGATTCTTAGCAAATACAATGGTAAAATTTCCATGACTGTAATAATGTAAAGTCCAGAATTATTGTTCACACGCGTTTCATTTGAGAGATAGAGAAGCAAAATAAAAGTGTAATCTTTAGCTAGTTATAAAAAGATGTTAAATGTAGCTTTGATGACTGATAACGATAAAGGTATATTGAAAATAAATTTCATAAGGCAATCTGTTAACACACCAGTTTAGAAAACGAGCCGCTTCGCGGTGAGTTTTATAAAGGACAAGTGCGATCACAGTTCTTATGAAACATGTATTTATATAATTTTTTCTATTGGGATAATTTTATAATTCTATTAGATTTTTAATAAATGCGACTGTAAAATCAGTTAGGTTGGTAGCATTTCCCTCTAACAAATTGAACTTCAGGGATGAAAATTCTTTGTTGACTGTCAGCAATTTGACGTTGATATGTCATTTATGTATCAGTTTTAAAAGCAGTAAAACATACCACCTCTAGAAAACGAAAAGCTCCGAAAACAGTACGTTTATAGATCTTCTTAACATGTTTCCAGTGCGTTTATAGACTCATAAAGGAACCGATATAGTACAAGAATTTAATGAAATGAAGCATTATTAAAACTCGGTATATATTGAGAGGGGGAGGGGGGTGCAGTCATGAATTTTGGCCAAGGGCGTAAAGAAAGGCTAATCCGGGCCTGATTCATACTCGTTATGAAATATACTATATGTCAGGAAAGTGATCTTTTACGGGACAAATAGGCAGAGTACAGTACGAGCCGTAGGCGAGAACTGGATGCCTGCGGATCCTGGGAAGACACTTTCCTGACATAATACGTAAAAATTTGTTTCCAAAATCGCTTAAATTATTTGAATATTATTCCTAAATTTGCAATTTTACGTATTTTTTCTCGTTACAATACCCAAAAGAGTCAGGTAATAAGGGCAGTGTGTTCAAAACAAATCTTAACTCGGAGTAGGCTATGAATACAGAAACGTATGTCTGATCATTATTTATCTCAAAAGTCAAGTTCCTAAAATTGATCTTCAAATGTAATTTTAAGGAAAAAAGATAATAAAGAAGTATGCACTGTATTGCCAATCGCCGTTTCCTAATTTGTTTCCATTTCTAAAATAAGATTCAAGAAGAAAAGCTTTATTTTTTAGATAACTTTTTTGACATTTATTTTAATATTTTTAAATTGAGAAACGTTTCTTTATTCACAACCTCCTCCGAGTTAGAATTTTTTTGAACACACTGTATATTACATCCGAGGAGGAGTAGGTATATTTCATTAC
>OY720457.1:56923810-56961310 GCA_963082715.1 Harpalus rubripes | reverse complement strand
TTCAAACTATGTGCTTTATTCTTCATGTTTATTATTTTAGAATAAATTAAACCGTATTTAGAACGATACACTAACGTTATCTGTATATCAGTGGCGGATTTAGAGGGGGGGCACTCGGGCACGTGCCCCCCCTGTTATTTTTGAAAATTTAATTATTACATTATCACTCACGTATTACACGTATAGATAAATAAAGTTACTAATAAAAATAATAAAAATACAGAATTTCTAATTATTTAAATAAACATTATTTCTCAAACTCATTTACTTGTTTGGGGTCCTGCGCTCTGATTTTTTTTATTATTTACAATGAACGTTCTTTTAATTTTGAAGTAATGCGTAGTATATATAGTATATAAGTCTAAATTGTTTTTGGTTTAACTGAATTTGATTTTTAAAGTCAACGTGACGTCATGGCGACACCAGCGACACCTATTGCTATATCTTTCTCTCGCACAAGTTCTATAGTAGGCAGAGAGAAAGGTAGCACTAATGTGACGTCACAGTGACTATTTATTGACTAATACTTTAAATTTAAAGTGTACCCCAAATAGATAATTAGAAAAACAAAAAATGGGGGTTTATATTTTATTAAAATAGTTATAGGTTGCTATTTAAAAATTAAAAATTCTGACTTTATAAAAAAATATTTACATCTGCCATCAAATAGTATATTTAAAAAAATAATAAAACTTTTATATGAACAATTTTTTACAATACAATATAAAAGTTAACGAGGAAAGGGGGGGGGGGGGGCTCACCCTATATATTTTTAAAAAAATCCGAATTTAGTGCCCCCTCTATTATAATTTTCTAAATCCGCCACTGCTGTATATATGTATTAATGAAGAGCATTATACTTTCATTTTATTTTATTTTCATTTTGTAGACCGTTGTTGACAAGTCAGTATGGTAATAATATAACCATGCAGATACAGTTATTACTTAAAGCGTTTTCAGCATACATGTCGAGTGCGCACTAGTGCGCACTTTTTTGCACTGAGCGTTTTCAGCTTGTCATTGAGTGCAAAAATTAGTCAGCTGACGCGTTCTCAGCTTAAGAAAAAGTTGCACCGTGCCACAGAATATATACATGACTAACGTCAACAGAAGCGACACTGTTGTATGTATTGCCGTCCGTGTGCTCACGGCTATGTGTGCGTGAACTTAGACCAGGGAGGGGTAACGCAAGGAGATTGGGCGTACTCCGGTACGCCAGGCTATGTCAGTGATGGAGAGACGGCGTTCGTGTGCAGGGCGGTTCAGCGCAAGAATATTACGACTAAGAGACTAGACTACTAGACATAATACCGGGTGGTATAATATATTGTTGCTTTCCAAATAATAATAAAGTTAAAACAATTCCAAAAAAGCTTTTTTAGATTACCGGCTGACGCAGAAAAGTATTTTATTTAATTTTTTTACATATCTATCGATCGCCTCAGTATATTATGGCTACACAAAATTTATATGTAATTGTTTAGAAGTTTTATTAATTTAGAACAATTATTATATTTTTATATTAATCAAATTGACATTTAAATTTGAATTATGTTTTACGTATTTTCTGTATGTTTACATTTTAATTTAAACCGGGAAAAGTTTTAAACGAATGATATTTCAAAAATTTTCATAATATTAACATTAATATCAAAATAAATAATCTTTCCTCCTAGATACCTAGACAGACATCTTACGTACGCCTATGCTAGCGCGTAAAGCGAGCCTGTTGAAGGTCACCAAATTAAAATACACACGTATAGGGTAGTGTCGTACCAGTGACCGTGCACTGGATCAGTGTGACTTTTGTGCACTGACTCCCTAGGCAAGTGCAATAGTTTCAGTGCAAATATAGCGAATGAGGGCAGAACTCGTTCAGTGTGGTCACGTGATATGTTGCACTCAGTGCGCACTTGCACTGAGTAAGCTGAAAACGCTATTAGTTACCAGCCTACTTTTGTACATGTAAACAATGGATTAATATCCTGAAACCTGTAAATTTAAATTCTTAATTATTATTTAACATGAAAATATTTCAACATTGTAACGTAAGTTTAATATCGGGTTTTGTTTCATGTAGAAATTTACCCCTGTAGTGCACTCTCCACGCCAGCAATAAACGCCCTTGAGGTGACGTCTGGTAAACGCCGGCACAGTACAAATATGTAATTATCATTACCGTTATCTATGTACATAGTTAATCCACTCAGCAATGGGTAATATGCCGTGATGATATATTTATTTTATTTATTTTTCAAAACATTTTATTTGAATATTGAAATTACACTTGTATCATTAATTATTGGAAGAAAATATAATAAATTAGAGGATTAAAAATCAATTATAAATTAAAATATATATCTTTGTAACTTACATTTCCTTGAATTTCTCCACTCACTACACTCACAAATATCAAATTTAATGTTTATTTTATATTTTATACTGCACTGTATTCTATAAAGTTCCAATATTATTTTATACGTCTTTCTCGCTTCACTTTCAAGCACAAACTAATAATAAATTCAGTAGATGCCTACGTCTAAACACGTTTTTGCAAATATTAATAAATATATAATGAGTTGAAAGCGACCTCTTGGGACATTTATAGGTAAACTTCAGTGCGTCAATTAATGTTCAGTTAAAGGGCGAAAAAAAAAAATTAAAATTCGCTTTAATAAAACTATTTTTTAAATTACATAATTTAAGAAATGCGTCATGTACATCAAATACGGTAGAATTTTATGTACAAACTTTCAGTGCAATGCAAATCATAGTCATATTGGTTTGGCAGTTTATTTCTTAAAATATAATCTAATCTAATCCAAGTAACCACCTTTTTTGATAATAAATTGAAGATTAAATTTTAAATACCGGGATAGAAGAGAATTCACTAATCCAAAAATGAGAATTAGCTTAAACTTTTAGCGAATCGTTAATTTTTATTAATCCAAATACATATTTTGATTTCCTTTCCTATTATTCTATTTGATTTTTTCTTTTTAAAACGTTACTATTATTAATTTGAAATGGTTAGATCTTTGACAGTGACATTTATCTGTCAGTTACTTACATTTGAATAACTGCGTAAGGAGTTTTGTTTGTTTAAAGCGTAGGCTCCGGGATTTAAATTATAGATAATTTTATAACTTTATCCATAATATATGTAGAAAAAGTATTAATGCAAATCTGTAGAAAATTTAATAATCTTTAATTTTTATAATAACATTAATCTCGAAAATATAACATTTAAAGGTATTTATAATAGAAAAACTTCAAAATACAAGGTTTTTCTATAAATTTGTTGTATTATATTATAGATTATGTGTCTATACGAAAATGACCTTGATCAGACATCTTTAAATAGTTCAACTGTAGCTTCTAATGTTAATAACTATTTCTTATTTAATTCTCTGAAAAAATCGTCAGCAAAAAAATACGTAAATATATTCTCCATCACTATTTGCATTCTCACTATCATGGTAAACGCAAAACTTTAAATGGCCGTCTCAATTTCCCATATGTCACCAACATCCATCGAGATAGTAGTTTAAAAGTTTTCTATTTTCGTTTAGGTGACAACATAATGGTTTAAATTTATCTGCCTAATATTTCCTCCGTCAATATCCAATGTTTTCATGGTCTCGTGTTCCACTCTCGCGTACACGTGTGTGAAATTGAAAAAGTGCAACGAAGTCTGAAATAGTTTCTCTGATCTTGCGTCGTTGTCGTTCATGAGGTGCTTTGTATTGTGGGTTACAATTTTCACATACGGTGTGGCTGCACACTATGTTCTTGCTGTTATGTATGTGGTTACTTTGCAATGACAGCTTCGTAACACATAAATAATCCTATTATCGCATAATAAATATTATTTTTCACTTGGATAGCATTTTCGATATAATATATTTTATATTTTCAAGTCATGTTCTGCTGAAATTATGTACCTACTAATAGTGTTCACATAAAACTTCAATATATCAAACATTTTGTAAATCTAATACGAGTCACGATAAACAAATGGTTCATATTTTATAGAATTTTTTTTTAATATCTTCAAGTACCTTAGTTTCCTTCAATAATAATACTCTACAGTATCAATCTTTCTTCAGACAAAACCCTTCTATTCTGAAAATCTTTTTAATTTGAAAAATAGCTAAAATCGCAAATTACAAAATCAGGTTTTTTGCCAAAAACTGAATAATTAAAGCTGCCTTATGGGACGACTTCAGGCAAACATTTTTCAGTGTACCATTCAGCAACAATTATTCTGTCCATCCAACTAACGTAATGGGGTTCGGTAAAAAAAAAAATTGCATATATTTTGTCATATGAAAATATGACTAATTTTAAATGATTTTTGACACTTTAGTCAGCAGGCGAAGTAAAATTTGCAGATATAGCGTCACACAAAACTAATTAAATTTAAAAAATCTGGTGTGGCCAACACAATACCTCCCGACATATACAGACCGAGTCACAAAAAATATTAAGCTAATACTTATTTTTGGATTAGCGAATTTTATTCTAATTTTGGCAGTTTATTTCTTAAAATACCCACCATTTTTGATAATAAAATGAAGATTAAATTTTAAGTACCTAGATAGAATATAATTCACTAATCCAAAAATAAGGATTAGCTTAAACTTTTTTGTGAATCGTTAATTTTTATTAATCTAAATACATACCTACATATTTACTTATGCTGAAAACTGTATTGATTTCCGTCCTTATTGTTCTATTTACTTTTTTTCTTTTTAAAACGTTACTATTATTAATTTGAAATGATTAGTTCTTTGACAGTGATATTTATCTGTCAGTTACATACATTTGATTTGAATAACTGCGTAACCAAGAAGTTTTGTAGAAAAGGTATTAATGCAAATCTATAGAAAATTTAATAATCTTTAATTTTTATTATAACATTAATCTCGAAAAAATAGCATTTAAAGGTATTTTTCGAAGAAAAACTATTTTGAGCTTCAAGTAATGTGACATTTCGGTTTATCCGATATACACCAAAATATAATGAGCTCTTTCCATAATAGAAAAAGGTCGAAATACAGGGTTTCAAAATTTTCTGAGTGATAGTACGAGTATTTGAGTTAGAGTGGAGGATCCGCACATACATACATACACACACATACGCACACACATACACACACACGCACACGCACACGCACACAAACACACACACACACACACACACACATACACACATAAACACATACACACAGACAACATCGGGAAAATGATAAAATTTTATTCTAGGGACCTTAAAACGCGCTCATTTACCAAAATCTCGATATGCGATTTTTAGCACGATCTCTATACCTCCCTAACCAAGGGTAGCGGGAGGTAAAAAATTATATTTCAAAAACTATACACATTTGGAAAGTGTAACAAACGCTAATAGAAATTGAAAAATGAGTACCGGACCCCATTGCATTTATACGAATGTATGTACGTAAAAGTTTAATTCAAACCAATTTAAATAACGATTTCCAATGTTAAAATATATTAATTTATAGCTGAAATTTTTTTTATTCATTTAGAAACAGCAAAATATAAATCATGTACCTATCTAAGATTTTTTTACAAATTATTTAAAATTAACTAAATATGGGTCCTATTCTGTAACTAAAAATTTTAACCAGTGGTTAAAATTTTTATCCAATAGGTATTGATTTGACAACTAAAAATCCCAATTTTTATTATATGTCAACATATTTGATTGGTTAAACAATTTAATCAATGGTTAAAAATTAACCCCTGAGTTACAGAATATAGGCCCCTATATCTTTTAAAAAGAGAAGTCATGATAAAAACTAATATTTACTTATTTAAAGCGTAGGAACTAAAACGTTTTTCCTTTGTAATAAAGTTTACAATTTTCAGTTTTACAGCTTAGATAAAAACTGAAAGAGTTAAACTGCATCGTTTTATTCTGACATAAAGTAAGATTTGTTTTTATAAGCTATAAACTACTTATATAAGAATTAACAACCGCCGTTAACTTTTAAAGCCAAGGGTTAAAGTTCAAGGTAAGTATATAAATAGGCTGAAATGCGTTGAATAATGAAGACATGACGTGGAAGAAAATATTACTACCTGTTATGATACCCGTGGTAGTAACTAGCTCGGATTAAACAACTCTACTAAAGAAGGGAGCTAGTTTCCATTATCAAGCAAAAGGCACGAACGATGCTTATTCCCTGAAATTATCATTAGGAGATATGTGGTAGACATGTTTCTCAAATTATCATACAAGGAAGAAAGAAGAAGTAACAATGAGAGACTTGATTATGATTATTACATTCATAAAATTGTAGCGTGTAATCATGTCTTAACTTCCTTTTTGTGCTTGTAGAGCACAGCAATTTAAAAAAATTAATAAGATTAAAAGAAAATTTTAAATAAAAAATTAAATAAATGATTCAAACGCATTTTGACATGATTATTTGTAACTACATGGTATGATAAAGAAAACTGAAAGAAGTTATATCCTCAAATATATTCTGCACAATCTGTCAAGTTGTAAAAGTTGTGGAGCTGTAAAGTCGACCAATTACGAACCAGCTTGTTAATAAATTAAAATATAAAAATCAAGTTGTTACAATAACGGTACGATAGCGATCCGATCACCCTGATCAGTATAGTTTTGTTTCTATTGAAAAAATCTGATGTCGCCAGCACATTACCTTCCGTCAGTTCTATATATTTTGTAAAATTTCATACAGAAAGTTCTTTGCTAAAGATTATATTTCTTGTACTTTTCCTTCCGGCAGTTGCATGTATTTTATGCAAATTCCATACAGAAAATTTATAGCAAAAGATCCTATATTTCCAGTAAATATATAAGACAAACACACTGTCAACTTCACTTGACACTGACATCTTTCAATAAAAATTTTCTTAATATAGTAGCTGTTTCCATAGCTATGGCTACTTTATGAAATTTAATTTTTTTTATAATTTTTTAACTCTATATCCATTTAATATTAATTATAAAATGCAGTCAAATCGTATAGAGATTAAAATATTCTTTAATATTTATATAACATTAAATGTGAAAAAATGACAAAATGTACACACACACATACAGACATCATCGTAAAAATGGTAAAATCGTATTCTAGGGACCCTAAAACGTGCTTATTCATCAAAAACTCACCACCGAATTTTTTGACCAAAGACAATACCTTCCTTACCTAAAGGTGACGGAAGGTAAAAATTATATCATAGTAACAGCCGAAGGTGATTGACATTTGACATGTTTATGACTTTCATATTTGTCTTTTAGTTAAACCAAAATGTATTCAAAATGAGCTAGAAATGATAAATGAAAATGATTATACATATACATTTATTGAACAAAAGTTATCTGCTTATAACAAAAACGTAAAATATTTACTACAGATTATTACAGAAAGTACATAAAAAATAGTATCGTTTTGTAAAATTTTCTGGATTTTCTTCTTCTTTGACAAGAATAAGGACAGTTATGGCCACGGTATTTGAGAAATTTTTAAACATTGCCCTATATTTTCTACCTTTGATAGAAACATGACATATGCACTACAAACTGTCATAATACATAACAGACAAAACTATATTGTCATGGTATTTTATTATGTTCGTACCGTCATTGTACCGCTAATGTAAATCAAGCCTTAGTGTACAAACTACGTTACAGCGAAAGTATTGTCAACAACGAGCATCGTTTAAAAATGGAATGTCCTAACTTAGTCGAAACAATATCAATTTTTGAAAAACAAGCGTGTCGTGGAACCATGTCATATTGTAGTTGATATTGACTTGATATATTAAGCGACCAAATCGTAGTCAATTCAATTGCTATTTTGTACTATACCGTATTGATAATAAATAATTGATAAATGATTCGGATATCTTCGGCTTGGATTGATAAATCTACGTACATTTCAAAAACATTATGTAGACACGCCTGCGCCTATAATCATTTGAATTACGAGACTTCAATTTAATTCGTAGAATAATGAGAATTCAAAGTAATCAACTTACTTTAGAGGATATCCTTTTTATTAGTTTATTTCGCCTTAGAAAGTAACTTATACATAATTTTAATCATCAGCTTTTGTCATATATGTCAAATTCAAACCATCAAATATCTTACACCTGGATTAAATATATTTGCCGCGTTAAGTTTTTATCCCACTGATATTTATCAAAAATTAATTGGACAAAGTTAAAATATATCTATAAGTCCACAATCAATTTTAACTTTCAGATGAAGCTGTAGAAATCAAGTAATAAACTATAGTGTTTAGGTTGAACATGCATTCGTTTATTCATCTAAAGAAAATTATTCATTATTATTATAGTTTTCAATATCCCAGATAGCACAAATCTTCTCAGAATATTCTGAGAAAATCCTATATATGTCTTCTATATTCCAAATATCTTAGGAATGTCCTAAGAATATTACGAATATATTGGTATATTACTGTAATATTCAAGCTAGAATATTCTATGATTATTTACTTTAATATGATCAGGATATTCTTATATTATTTCAGAATATATGGGAATATTTCAAGTATATATCATTGAGAATATTCTCCGCATAATATATTAAAATCAACGTTGGAGGGAGTATTTATTTTGGAGCTATTTTTGCGTTCTTAATGCGAAATAGGCTTAATATTTATATATAATTATTGTGTTACATTTCACATTATTTACGTTAATAGTGTTTTATCTATCACCATGCTGACTTGTTCTTCAGTTTTGGTTTGAAATAGTGGTGCTAAACCAAGTACAGCTGTTAGATTTACAATAATTTGCGTACAATGCCCAACTATAAAAATTTTATTTTTCATTTTCACGGTAATTTTATAAATATTAGTGTACCTACAACAAATAATTATTCTACTATTTCTTTCATGTTTATTTCCTCGTATTTGCATTTTTTCTATGTTACGGTTTATTTGTATCATTCGTCGTTGCTAAGGTAACAATACGTGCATACTCACTCCTAAACGTTAGTAACTTTTGTTTATTAATCAGCTCAAATTAGAAAGGTTTCAATAATTTGGGATAAGAAACAAGTAAGTACATTATATTTACATATTAAATGCTGTATAAACTGCATCACTATTTGGCATTTATATTATTTGCTGATTAGATTTTTGTAAACAAACATATAAATTTTAGTATTTATTATCACGGTAATTTTAAAAATATTTGTGTAACTACTATAAATAATTATTCTACTATTTATTTAATGTTTATTTCATCATATTTGAATTGGTTCGATTTGTTTGTATCGTTCGTTGTTGCTATGGTAACATCCATTGTTTGTAGTCTGTAGCTTCTGCATCTCATATCTCATCTGTAGCCCGCCCGAGCCACCAGCGTTTGTTGATTACTCAGCACAAATCACAAATTTAGACACTAACACTCTGACTACTCAGTAATAACTTGGGATAAAAAAAAACAAGTAAGTACATTGCGTTTATATATATACTGTATAAACTGCATAACTGTTTGTATAATTTGTTGATTAGGTATTCTATACCATGTCCAAATATAGAAAAAAAACTGTTTATGTCTGCAAGATGGCATAGGATTGAATGAACAAGAGAAACTGAAGTAAGTAATTTTACCATTTTACTATATTTATAGCCTTTGGCAAAAATTGAATGCACTAATTTTTATATCCTTATTTTAGACTAGCGACCATCTTGGCTTCACCCCAGAGCAAAAACTTAATGCCCATCAAAATTAGAGACATAATCTTGAGAAATTAATTTTTAAAGAAGGTGAAGTATACTCTCTGTAATTCTATACAAATTCGTATTAACATATTTTTCAATTTTAGATATAAATATACGTGTGTAGATCGTGACACTACTACTTCAATATGTATGTATATTTATTAGCCACAAAAACATTGAACTTAGATGTCCACCTCTGGGAGTTCCATGGAAAAGTAAAAAAATACACTTTTTTATATAAGTGCACGAAACACGAATGTAATTTTTATTTTTAATGAATATATGTATATCTATAAATGTGTAGACTATTCATTATCACCATATAATATCCTAGAATATTCCAGTGAATATATTATGTAGGAATGAGGAATATGTTTGTTTATTTCCCAGAATATACATGAAATATTCCATAGGATATTGTGCGGATCATCAGGGAATATTTTTTTTCGAGACATCAACATATTCCTGGAATATTCTCTATATATTCTAGAACATAAATAGGTAATTCCTGGAATATTTAAATATTCTTAGAAAATATTCATAGCATATTCATGGTATATTTTTGTGCTATCTGGGATATTACGTATATTCATATTTTACCTAATAATAGTACATTTACAAAATGACTTTGAACACTTTTATGGTTATGTTTTGATTAGTTAAGCCGGTTCTCACACAACATGCACACCGTAGTGCAGAAAACGCTAATAACGTTACGACGAAAAATATTCTGTAAACTGTTTTCGAAGGTTGGTTTCGTATTTTTGTCAATAATATATTGCACGATATGGTTAAAGCAACAACTTTTGTCGCTTTCTATCAAGTCAATAATTTATACATACCAATAAAAATAAAGCAATAGCAATATCGTGTAGTTCCAAAGTATTGAGATTGATAAGTGACCAGGGGAAGGGGTAAAGTGCAGTAAGGGGGACATATCAATGTCAATTTGGCGTGGTAGCACCACTGTTACATCCGTCCTTATAACACACGCTTTTAGTCTTTGCAAAGGAGAGAGATAAATGTATGCCAATTTGTTAATTCGTTTATGATACAGATGACCTTGATCGGACATTTTAACTTTTTTTTCTGTACTGTCACAATTTAAATGAGAATAAAAAGAACGCGTTATTTGGCAAAATTACTGAAAGCTTGGAATCTGGGATAAAAAAATCGAGACAATTAAATTTCGTAAAACTCTAGGGAATATTCCACAAGTTATTCTAAAAAAAGAAATTGTAAATTCCAGTAAATTTTTTGTATGCGAGCGCGTAATCTAAGCTTAAAAATTTGTGAGCGTAGCACAAGCCAGTTTCGTACTCCACGGAAAGTTAAACGATTTCGAAAGGCGCGTGTCCCGTGAGCTACTATTCGCGGAGCAAGAGCAACGCAACCATCTTATTGTGATGTAAAATAAATGAAGGGAAGATAATCTCAGTTCTCAAGGAACGAGGCCTGATGTTCACTTGGCTTTAAGTCTTTGTGTTATAATCCTTCCAGCGTATTTTCATTCGGTGGTCGACTTTCCAACGGACAGAGGTTACGCGTTAGAAGCTTCCGTAAAGCTTGGCCTTCCTCAGGGCTGGTTGTCAATTTTACAGGACCCTAATAAGACTTTTTTACTGTAGCATCTTTATACTAGTCTTGGATAAAGTTTCCTGAATGATAATTAATTTTTTGAACTTACTAAGAAACTAGAATTTTTTAAGATGACTAATCGAGGTCATCTGTATCATGGCATACATTTAACTCTTTCATATATGCATTGACGGCGCGATAAGAATGAATATAATACGCATGTATTTCGAAACATATTATTTCGACTAAGTTACGATATACGACCTGTAACGTAAGTTCATTTATTATATTTGGTTATATTAATTTGATTTATAGCCATCCAAATAACAACACTGAACACTGTACATCTTATTTTTTACATATTTGGTTTTACATTTGAAGAGCCAGGGAAAATATCTGATGTGGCCAACACAATACCTCCCAGCATTTATTTTTTTTTAAATTTAAATACATACCTACATATTTACTTCTGCTGGAAACTGTATTAAATTCCTTTCCTTATAACTATAGTTCCATTTACTTTTTACCTCCCGCTACCCTTAGTAAGGTTTAGAGATCGTACTAAAAATCGCATATCGAGATATTGGTAAATGACCACGTTTTAAAGTCCCTAGAATCCAATTTTAACATTTTCACGGCGATGTCTGTGTGTGTGTGTGTATGTATGTGTGGATCCTCCACTCTAACTCAAATACTATAATTCAGAAAATTTTGAAACCTTGTATTTTTTCTGTAATGGAATGAGTCCATTAGATTTTGGTGAAAGTCGGATAACCGGAAATGGCACTTTACTAGAAGCTGAAAATAGTTTTTCTTCGAAAAATACCTAAATGTTATTTTTTCAAGATTAATGTTATTATAAAAGATTATTAAATTTTCTATAGATTTGCATTAATATTTTTTTCTATATATTTTATGGGTCAATTTATAAAATTATCTATAATTTAAATCCCAGGACCTACGCTCTAAACAAACAAAACGCAGTTATTCAAATGTCACTATCAAAGAACTAATCATTTCAAAATAATGTTAGTAACGTTTTGAAAGAAAAAAGTGAATAGAACAATAGAAAAGGAATTCAATAGTTTCCAGCATAAGTAAATATGTAGGTAGGTATGTATTTAGATTAATAAAAATTAACGATTCACAAAAATGTTTAAGCTAATCCTCATTTTTGGATTAGTGAATTCTATTCTATTCCGGTATTTAAAATTTAATCATATTTTATTTTAGCTCCGGTGGCACAATGGTTAGAGCAACGCCTCATGTCATGAGTGCCCTTGAGGCTCTGGGTTCGAATCCAACTAAGGCATGGATGTGTGTGAATGTGAACCCACTCTGTAAGTGAGATTTAATCCTGTTGGGGAGTTTAAAAATAAGGTAATTACTTGGATTAGATTAGACTACATTTTAAGAAATAAACTGTCGAAATTAGAGTAAAATTTGCTAATCCAAAAATAAGGATTAACTTAATCATTTTTGTGACCCGTGCTGTAAATGGCGGGAGGTATTGTGTTGGCCACACCAGATTTTTTTAAAGCATTACTATTATTAATAGAACTTTTCAATTTAAAGACAGAAGATATGCGCAATGGGGATTTGCGCATAGTAAGAACAACTCAGATCAATGGCGTTTGTTTCTAAAAATTTAGACGTAAATGGGAGAAAAATCTTTAATAACTTTAAAAAATTTCTCGAAAGAATTTACAAAAGCTTTTATTGGAGCTAAAATGTCTAACGATGCAAATTTTTACCGAGAATACAGGTATTTTAATGACTGCAATATTTTTGACGTTTCGTTTGACAGCCCAACTGGCAGTTGTTAGCGCCATTTTAAATTGAAAAGGTCTATTACTACAGCTCATAAAAAGCTTGTCAATGTGCTCGTATATTTGAAATATTAAACATGGCGTTCGTTTGATCGAGCCGGTCCTGCTCATCCTATCTTTGGAAGCCTCCCAGGCCCAACGTTTAGCGAGATCGTGTAAACGCTTCTTTTAACTCCCCAATGAACTTCACAGCAAAATGTGAATCAAAAGGATTGCTGTTTTTGTTTACCGAAACGGGAAACTTTATCTAATTTAAAATATTTAAATAAGTTCTTCAAAATACTGCTGCATGCAAAATTCTATGAGGAAATATTGGCTTTCAAAGCACCATTCATAGTTTATCAATTAATATAATTACGAAGCTTTTCACTTCATTAAATAAAACATTTCAGTTAATATAAAACGCAAATTAAAAATCAGACCAGTAAAATCGACAAATCAAAATTAGAGCAGACATCGAATATACTTATAATAATATTTAGTTTTATATGTATATTAGGCAACGTAATATAATGGACCCGTCCAAATCTTTGGCTTTTTAAAAATTACATGTCGCATATGAATTTTGAATATAAATAATTGAAAACGAAATAAAAATTGCTATTTATTTTGTATTTTTATAAATAAATAAAATAAATAAATATATCATCACGGCATATTACCCATTGCTGGGTGTACTAATCTGCTTTGTTCGCAGATATCGGTAATGATGATGACATATTTGTACCGTGCGGGCGTTTACCAGACGTCACTTCACGGGCACTCATTGCTGGCGTGGAGAGTGCACCTCAGGAGTCAATTTAGTGCCATTTAAAATTCTAAATATCTGATGTCGGTCGGGATCGAACCTTTTACCCAAATTCGCGACCAGACACTCAGGAACGCACCAATAATAATGTAATTACAGTTTTTAGAGTAAAATGATCGCCATGTGGTGACGTCAGCGTCACTATAGTTGTCCAGTTACCCTGTGGAAATGTCACTATAGAGTGGACCATGCATATTTTGTTCATAAATAGACCTTTTCAATTTAGCGGCTATCTCTTTCTATCGCTGCAAATAGTAAGAAAATTGCGCGAACAACTGTCAGTAGGGCTGTCAAACGAAACGTCAAAAATATTGCAGTCATTAAAATACTTGTATTCTCGGTGAAAATTTGCATCGATAGACATTTTAACTTCAATAAAAGCTTATTCGATAAGACTTTTTAGAGTTATCTGACATATTTCTCACATTTTACGTATAAATTTTATAGAAACAAACGCCATGGATCTCAGTTGTTCTTACTATGCGCAGATCTCCATTGCGCATATCTTCTATCGTACACATATTTAATAAATCGGAGTAATTTTTTATTAAGATCAAAAGAAAATTTACTTATTAAAATTTGTATTATAATTATTGTAATCATTTAGTAAATAGGAATGTAAATGTTGGATTGCTTTTTATTGTGAAATATGTTTTGATTATTGTAATCAATACTGTCATTGTTGTATTTAATTATAAATAGAAAATAGTTTAAATACTATTTAAATTATAATAGTTACACGTGGTGAGTATGATAACCTTCAATATTATATTAAAGACAGTCCTAAAGTCACATTAATTAAAGCGAATTATTAACCTGATTATGAAAACGAGCAAAAGTTATTAATTTTATTTAGCTAATTTTTATTTATTTTATTTAATATATGTATTACTATACCTATTCATGTAAGTAAATCAAACAAATATATATTTTGTAATGATATAATAACTATCTGGCTTACTTTATTACCATTAACGCTAAAGATTTTTGATCATAGTTTGTAATGGAAACGTATTTTTATTCTTGCAACAAGTATTTTTATATTACCATTTTAATGGTAACGTACGTCGGTTCTCTCTACTTCTGGCGGAGTGACGATAACGTCAAAATTTTAATAAAAACATTGTTTTTATGTTCATTAGCTTATATCTAAATTTCAATATTCTCTAATTCTAATATTGACTGTGAAAACACAACTAGTATGAAAGGCTAATATAATTTGCGACATATAATGGAAACGAATAGATGACCTCACGGGAGCAATTTTTACTGTTTTGTTTGAATCGAATGACAAATATTTGGACCAGTCGTCAGCTTTACGCAAGGCCTCCCAGCAAAACACGGATTTATTTCCATATGATTCGAAAGACATCGAAGCTTGAATTGAATTCCAAACATTGGAATCAGAATCATTGACTGTTATACGATGCTTTTATATTTGCTTAAAAATATAAGTTTGTTTTATAAATAGAGCTATTATAGTTAAACAGACAACAGATTGTAGTTAGGAAAGTTGAAAGTTTGTATAATTTAATTAATTTTACATAGAAATGAATTGTACCTTATTTAGGTTCACTTCTCTTTGAAGCTGCTTAAAAGTTTTGTTTGTTTCAAAACCTATTTTAATGACACATACTCGTATACGCTATTTTCCATAATATAAAGGCGGTGTGCACAAAAGTAGTCAGCGCTGACAGCGGACAAAAACGACAACGGTGGTTCCTCATTGAAACATAACAAGGTTATGTTTTATGTCAGAATAATTTTAAAATATCAATTTTATAAAATGTTTGCAAGGAATGCGAATGATTAGACGTCAAATATTATGTGATGCAGTGGGAGATGTAATAATTCTGACAAAATTACTGATTGAATTTCCTAGAATATTATATGAGGAATATATGCTAGATATCTTCTACTAACATGAAAACTTCTTTTAGATTTACATATTTTCTCATTGTAAAAGATACTTATCGTATGAATAAAATTCAAACAATGGTCGCATGATTGAAACAATGAATTATATAAAAATGTGTTTCTTAAGTTAAAATTTAAACAAAATATAATAAAAGAAACAGAAAATTATCTTAAAAGTGTATAATACTTGGAGTTGTATCATTTATTTTTGACATTAGTCTACTTATTACATATCTTATACATGTAATGTTAATGTTAAAAGTAAAAATTCACATGGTTCGTATTTTTCGTGTATTCACCTTTCCGAGCTTGTGCAACTGATTCCACTTAGAGTCTGGTATATTTTCAGTGAAGAATATTCGTCAATTATTGCGAATATAAAAGAAAGATGCTAATATCATCCACTGATATCGTGATATGCAGAAACTTTCTTCTTTCGAATTATCCAAGTTTTCCAACTCTTTAATCGCAATTTCCATGTATTCTGCATCTTATAATATTTAACCAATATTATAAATTGTATTATAAAACTAAGTATTTTCTGTCACAATACCTTCGCTGGTATTTTGACTTTTTTGATTCACATATTACATTATAAATAATTTCTTTATTCATTTCAATATACTATGACGAATAATATTCATATACAACAGCAAAAACTCAAAATAAAATTGTAAATTGTATCACTTTCTCAAAATATCAAAATTTATTAGGTACCCAAGCAGGGCCGCTCCGTGGGTATTATGCGCCTGTGTGCTATGTTACATTTTAGCGCCCCTTCCCCTCGTGATGTAAAATTTGCAAATTAAAGTTTAAACTATACTTTTTGTTCTTCAAAAATGCTAGATTTATTATATTGATGAAATTTTCCTAGATTCATTCTTGTAATCAATAGGTTATAATCAAAATCGATTGTTGTAATCAACAATTTTACAACAGATTTCAGAATTGTATATGCATTTGATTCTTTGCAAAATGATAATAGGGATTTAAATATTGGATTCATTGTAAGATTCATTCTTGTAATCAATATTTTTGAGTTATAATCAATATATTCATTGTTATAATCAACATTCTAATACTTATTTCAATATAACAATGCTAGAATAATAACGAACCGATTGATACGATAATTATTTTACTTATATTTAGAGTTCTAATGCAAACAAATTAAAAAAATATATTGATCTATCGCGTTAATTTGTAAGTTTTATAATAATTTTGTCTTTACGAATAGCATTTTATAAAAATTTACTATTATTTACTTTACTGTCTTGAAACGGCGCCCCTCAAAGTCAGGCGCCTTTGTGCGGGGCACAACCTGGCCACACGCACGGCGCGGCCCTGTACCCAAGGACACCAAAGTAGCCGTTAGAGGCGCTGACACTCAAAATGTGCACATCGCCTATTGTCACTAATGACATGATTTCCTTTGTTTTCATAATCTGATTAACATTCATTAAAACAACGACTCTAAGGACCGGCTGTACAATCACAGTTTAAACTATGTTTATTGCAAAACCATGGTAACGCGCTAAAATCTTGTTTTACATCAATGGTTTACTTTTCCTCCTGCATTTACCGTTCATTTACGTTGAAATATTTCTTTTAAAACAAACATATATAAATCTGTCCCAACTCAAATTTCATCAAATTACGTTGTCCCCTATCATTAATTCGGATCCCATTCAAAGTTGAAGAACAAACGGTAACGGCTACATATCCGCGTCGTCCATTCAAGTAGCGGTAATTTGAAAAGTCCGCAATGTCATCGCATCCCTAAACTTCCCCTCCGAAGCCCGGGATTGGCTGGTTTTTACTCCCGTGGACTGCAATGCCACTACCGGCAGTAAACCGTTTAATTTTACCGCATATTTATGGGGTTTTCGGTTTCCAGAACAATGCGTTCTTACAACGCCGGATTTACGAGATATCATTAATCAGTTTTAGTTGCGGGATAGAATCCCGTAGATTTTTGGGGATCTAATGCAACTTATATACCTCTGACATTTACGAGCAGTTTATTATCTCGCTTTATTATTTTAATAACCCATAGTGGAGCATTTGACGCCAATTAATTGCATGTGGACTATTAATTCATGTGGATCAACGCTAACAAAGGAGACAAATGTTTTTTTTTTCGAAATAAAAAACGCGGACCTCAAATGAATTTAATATTAAAAAGGAATTTTATTCTCTTTATTAATTTGCTCGTTCTTCGCTTCCGCAAAATTGATTAAACATAACAGTGGTTTTAGGACTAATTATAGAGATGAATGTCGTTATAATTTTATAACCAAAAGTTTACTTGTTTATAGTTCACTTCAAAAATTTAGAATTGGCTATGTAGAAATGCATGTTCACTGTTATAAGTTTAATTTTCAATATTTAGTACAGAATAGGCTACTTGCGTGGTACTGAAAATCTATCTATCACTAAATACCTAAAGTAAAGTTGAAAACGTATGTAAAAATATCAATTTTATTTAAAAAAAAATCTGATGTGGCCAGCACATTACCTTCCATCAGTTTTCTATGTATTTTGTATAAATGTCATACAGAAAGTTTCTAACAAAAGATCCTATATTGCCAGTAAAATTATAACACAAACATACTGTCAACTGCACTTGACACTGACACCTTTTAATCAGAATTTTCTTAATATAGCAGGTGTTTCCAGAGTTATAGCTTAGCTGGCTAATATATGTGATATTTAATTTCTTTATAATTTTTTAACTCTATCCATTTAATATGAAGTATAAAATGCATTCAAATCGTATAGAGAATAAAATATTCTTTAATATTTATAATAACATTAAATATGAAAAAATGATATTTAACACCGTTTTCAAGAAAAGCTGTACTTCCGGTTGACTAATTATAACCAACATCTAATCAGCTCTTCACATATAAGGTGAGGAATACGGAAGAATTATAATTTTTAGAATTCTAGTATTTGAGTTATCGCATCAGAAAATTTTGTCACACACAGACGCACACACACACACACATACACACACACACATACATACACACACGCGCACGCACACACACACACACACACACACACACACACACACATCATCATCATCATCATAAAAATAGTAAAATCGTATTCTAGGGACCCTGAAACGTGCTTATTCATCAAAAACTCACCCCCGAGTTTTTTGACCAAAGACAATACCTTCCTTACCTAAAAAATATTTGTTTTTTAATAAATTAAGAAGATTTTCTTTGACGTCATTATTTTGAACTGGAGAAAGGGATGTATATTTAAGAATGTAACCTATAGATGGCCAGCGAGTGCGAGTTTTAATTTGATTTTGAAAATATATCTCATCACGGCTTATTACCCATTCCTGGGTGTGCCTATTTGCTTTGTACACAGATATCGGTAATGATGAAATATTTGCACCGTGCGGGCTCTTACATTAGTTCATTTTTCTGTCACTGTCTCTCTTCTTTATTATTTACAATTTGCGCGGTTTCTGTTACTTTTATTACGCATTTCGATTTGTTAAGCAGGATTTTGAAGGATTTTAACTTAGCTTATACTCGTACAAGATTAAAATTACAAACGAAAATATAAACCTCCAAACTATTATTCAAACATCAAACAGATGATCTGTCATATTTAAATTACCCACACATGCCGTTGCTATTAGACTTACCTATGTTATTGCTTTACGGCCATTCATTGGTTCGGCGTAATTGTACGTCATACATGGCGGTAATTTAAATATTAAAATTTCAATTTTTTTTCTGACCAATTAATGAAAATTTTGCCAAAAGAAAAAATATGGGTAGCAAGGTTTTATCGTCTCTTCAAAAATATTATATAAAAAAGTAGCACGCAAGTAGCCCATTATTCCAAGCGTTCTTTGTGTAAAAAATAAATGTATAAAGTTTTAAAAGTTTCAAGCAGATGAAGCAAGCAGTAGGTAAATATTTATTTTAATTGCACTGACTGTTTTTATTTACTACATAATTTATTTAATTTACGCACTACATATAAACTGAAATTAATTTAGTAGGTAAACACTTAAAACACAATATTTATTTTACTATCAAAATAAATACGCACTCATTTTGTAATAAATGTAGTTAAATACGCAAAATAAACGGCAATAATGGAGTTATTTACATTTTATTTAGTAAAAATAAACTACGTAAATGGACGAAATTGCAATAAAAATCTGATGTGGACCCAACATTTACATATTTCGCTTATACGAAGGGTTAATTTAATAATACTTGATGTGCTAGACGTAGTATTTAATTCTCTAAAACTATTATCTGAGGCATTTATTTCTAAAATCAAAATAAAACCATTTATTCAAGAAATACTGTTAACTTCAGGTAATATATCACTTCCGGTTAGCCTATTTTAACCAAAATCGACTACGTTATTCCCATTGACATAAAAGTCTTATATACCAAAATTGAAAAGTATATTATGTAATTAAGTTACGTTTTAACAAATGGAATATAAAAAATCTGGTGTGGTTAACACAATACCTCCCGCCATTTACAACCCGAGTCACAAAAAAGATGAAGTAAATCCTTACTTTTGGCTTAGCGAATTTTACTCTAATTTTGAAAATTTATTTCTTAAAATATAGTCTAATTTAATCCAAGTAACTACCTTTTTTGATAATAAACTTAAACTTTTTTGTGAATCGTTAATTCTTATTAATCTAAATACATACACATATTTACTTACTGAAAACTGTATTGATTTCCTTTCCCATTGTTGTAATTACTTTTTTCTTTTTAAAACGTTACTATTATTAATTTGAAACGATTAATTCTTTGACAGTGATATTTATCTTTCAGTTACATGCTCCGGGATTTAAATTATAGATAATTTTGTAATTTTATCTAAAATATGTAGAAAAAGTATTAATGTGTAGAAAATTTAGTAATCTAAGAAAAACTATTTTGAGCTTTAAATAAGTGCCATTTCCGGTTATCCGATTTACACCAAAATTTAATGGGCTCTTTCCATATTAGAAAAAAAGGTCGAAATACAAGTTTTAAATTTTTTCTGAATGATAGTATTTGAATTAGAGTGGAGGATCCATACACAAATACAGACACATACACATAGACATCATCGTGAAAATGTTAAAATTGGATTCTAGTGATCTTAAAACGTGCTGATTTAACATAATGTCGATATGCGATTTTTAGCACGATCCTTATACCTCCCTTACCAAGAGTAGCGAGAGGTAAAAATAGTATAAATGCATAGCATCTACAATGATCAAACTACATCGATAAATTCTATTAAAAAGACAAAACTAGAATTTCCATGCTAGAAAAAGTGTGCCATGAATATGTGCACAAAAACACAATTTACGTATATCAACATTTCAGTGCGATATTCGCTTTTGCAGCGGGGGTGGTGGGAGGGCAGACGAGGGACAATTGTGCACATCTATTTGGCGTTGTTGCAGCAAAAACAGTCGAACGGCGATCAAGGGCCGCGTCCGTCCCGACGCTCATCGGCGGCTGACATTATCGATTCCATCGCATAAATGTACCGCAAATTGTACGCTCCTCTCGTATGCGAAAACCGGCGACTTTTTACAGGATTAACTTCACTCGGATGAGTAAACAAATTTAAATTTTCTATTGAACGTTTTGAATAAAAATGTCGAGATTTTCGCCCCTCCTGGGGTACACCAAATGCAGTTTTGGGGATATTGGGGTTAAATGGAATTTTAGTTCTTTTATGACACTGACAATATAAGCTGATTGAATTTTTCTTTTACATTATCGAGCACAATTTTTATTTTTGATCATTTAATCTAGCTTTTATAATTTTTCCTATATTTGTTTTCATTTCGATTCGGTGCCAAACATTATGAAAATAATTTATACGATACAGAAGTAATGCACTAATATTATTAGTGTAAATAATAATGAATTATAATTTTAATTTGGGGAAGAAAAATAGTCAGCTGGGGCTAAATCAGAAACATACGTAGGATGATGCAACACGGTGGCGTTTTTTGAGGACAGTGAATTTTAGCTATTCCCTTGGCGATTTTCAGCTGCTCTGCAAATATCTGAATTGTAAAACGTCGATCGAAAACCAACATTTGTCAAATTGCTTCGATATTTTCGAAGTTCTGCTTGATGTGGGGCGCTGACGTCTTGGGTCATCTTTGTTTTCATGTCGCCTATCGCGAAATCCTTCTTGCCAACCAAGCATCACCAAACGCTTTTTAGTTAAACAAAGCACAAAATTTGATTGCGTATAGTAGGACTAGCGAATGAAAGATGACGTTTAGATTATTTAATAGATGTGGTTTCTTTTAAAAACATTTGCCCATATTTGATCAAGAATGCTAGATTTAATATATTAATTAAATTTTCTTAGATTCATTCTTGTAATCAATAGGTTATAATCAAAATCGTTTGTTGTAATCAACAATTTTACAGTTATAATTTGCAATTAACAATGAAAGAAAATTATCCATTTGGCGAGATATTTCTTTTCTTTTTTAAATTTTTAATAATAAATAAGGGAAAATAATATCAGTGGGAAATAAAATAGTATATTATGTTATTAAGAGTAGAAAGCGGTCTTTTTGTGTTGAACCCAGCTATTGCGGCCGAGGCGCTAGCCGAGGCTAGGCAATCTGGGTAAAACACAAAAAGGGCGTTCTACTCCGAATGACATATACTATTTTTTCTTCAAGTGTTTCAAAGATTTTTTTGACATTTTTTTTGGAATTTTTTAATTGTAGTGTTTGCAATTTCAACCAAAGCTGGCTGTGTACACTACAAAACAAAAACGATACAACTGTCAAATAACAATTTTCAATATAATATGTGTTGCTGTGACAACTGCCGCCGCCAGCCTTGAACCAAAACACTAACATTTTTTTACTAGTACAACAATAACAACATTTTTGTACTAGTAAGACAATCAGCATCTTCTATAGTGTGTGTACAGCAGCATAATATGAATATTATAATACGCTTGAAGAAAAATATAATTATTTGACTAAGATTTAAGAATTGTATGCAAATCATAAAGCATTTGATTCTTCTTCGCAAAATGCTAGTAAGTATTTAAATATTGGATTCATTGTGATCAATATATTCTTTTTCTTCAAGCGTATTATAATATTCATATTATGCTCCTATATGCACATTATAGAAGATGTTCATTGTCTTACTAGTACAAAAATGTTGTTATTGTTGTACTAGTAAAAAAATGTTAGTGTGTTAGTTCACCGCTGGCGGCGGCAGTTGTCACAGCAACACAGATTATATTGAAAATTGTTATTTGCCAGTTGTATCGTTTTTGTCTTGTAGTGTACAAAGCCAGCTTAGGTTGAAATTGCAAACACTACAGATAAAAAATTCCAAAAAAAAAATGTCAAGAAATTCTTTGAAACACTTGAAGAAAAAATAGTATATGTCATTCGGAGTAGAACGCCCTTTTTGTGTTTTACCCAGCTTGCCTAGCCTCGGCTAGCGCCTCGGCCGCAATAGCTGGGTTCAACACAAAAAGACCGCTTTCTACTCCTAATAACATAATATACTATTGTTTCAACATTTTCAGTTATTTTTGCAATACAACAATAAACAATGCTAGAAAAATAACGAACCGATTGATACGATAATTATTTTACTTATAACTAGAGCTATAATGCAAACAAATTAAAAAATATATTGTTCACTTCTATAACGTTAATTTGTAACTTTTATAGTAATTTTGTTTTTACGAATAAGAGCATTTTATAAAAATTTATTATTATTATATATATATATATATATATATATATATATATATATATATATATATATATTTATTTTATAACGGTGCCCCTCAAAGTCAGGCGCCTTTGTGCGGGGCATAACCTGCCCACCCACACGGAGCGGGCCTGACTACACGCATTTATTTGTTTTCTGTAAAAAGTATCATTTCTCTTCGTAGAGTATTCCATACTACAGATTGTCACTATGATTAGATAGAGTGAAGTCGGTGAATGTGGAATAGTCATCTAATGTGGAATAGATGCTTTTTGAAAAAATGGTACACGACATCTGCGATCTAATGGCACAAATGCACGTGTGTAGGGGAGTTATTACCTACATAGAGACACCAATTTAACTACATTGTGCATAACATCAAAAACCTTGAAAATTAGTATGAGTGCCTGCCGAGCTTTTTAAGCAAGTGTAAAGATACCTAGTTTTATTACTGATTATGTAGTCGAAAATACGATTTTTTGCAACTGCAGTGTGGATAGGGGTTTGGGGATGTAGGCTAGATTTAAAAAATATTTTTCAATCTAATTCCTAAATGAAATTCGATGGCGGGAATTTAATGTCAACAAATCCGCTAATGTGGAATACCAAGGGGTATGCCAATGTGGAATATTCCAAATTAGCGAAAATGTTATAATATGAGTAGATAACTGTTCTTGGTTTAGGAAAATGTACCAGAAAAGTATACCTAGCAAGAAGCAAACATGCAGAAGGCAGTGCGGAATAATATAGTTTATTTTGTTACATTTTAATAGCATACTCATTTTATTTTTGTTTATATTTTTGATAAGAAGGAATAAATAATTTAAAGAACATATTTCCATGGTTTTCCGAATTTTCTTATACTGTGAAAGTAAGTATGGTTATGTGGTATATATTCCACGTTAATGCACTATGGTATTCCACATTACCATTCCTTTTTCAACAGGTGTAAAAATTTCCATTTTGAAGAAAATTGCTCTTATAAATGAATCATTTTAGATAATCAACCTGAAAGTGTTACTATTTTGTAAAGTATATTTTAACTGGCCTATATACAATATTTGATGATTAACCGCCATCTTCTTGCATGTTTTTTTCAATGAAATAAAAATAGTATTCCACATTCACCGACTTTACTCTATTAAAAATAAATTGTGATACAGCGTTGCCAAAGTTACCAGCAAGATTATAATCATTAGTATTTCACATATACACAGTAGAACATACGAATTCAAAAGATAACTAGTATGTAATGTTCTCTGAAAACGTAAATTCTATTACATTCCTTCTCTGTCGCTCCGCTGCCGTTCCTTCAGGGCCAATCAAGTTGGCGTAGGGCTTGTTATTAGGGTGAACATTTCCTGCAGTGAAATCAGGCTCGCAGGGTTCGTTCGCAAGGGTGACAAGTGTGCTCTTGCATGTAGGATGTACAAATGGCATGTGAAAATGTGGATGGAATTTTAAGTCTCAGAATGCTTGCTGCAGAACAGGGGAGATAAATTGATGGTCATTTATTTTATGTAATAATCAAAATAAGAGAAATAAGAGACTAAGTAAGGTTATAGAGTTTGTACAAATATCTACAGACATAAATTTGATTGATAGTCTGTGTATGACTAGTCGTTTTTATTATTGTAATCAAAATTTCTTTATTGTAATTAAATTTATAGCTTCCTTGTAGAAAGTAAAGGAAGTATTGTAATCGCGAAAAATTTCGGTTTTCAAATTTCAACGGAAATACATTTTGACCATCCCTGTATCCATTTTGACTAACTTCGTCGTGACGTCTCTACGTACGTGTGTACGTACGTATCTCGCATAACTCAAAAACGGTAAGCCGTAAATAGTTGAAATTTTGTATTTAGGACTGCTATAACATCTAGTTGTGCATCTCCTTTTTTGGTCATTACATAATTTCCAGAAATGGTACTTAAGCCTATAATAGATTTTAATGAAAAATTATTTTAAAATATAATCCAAAACTTTTCAAATTTGATAAGACTTTTATGTCATTTTGATTTTAGAAATAAATGCTTCAAATAAAAGTTTTACAGTATTAAATTCTGCGTCTAGCACATCATCACATCAAGTATTATTAAATTAACTCTTTGTATAAGCGAGATATGTATATTTAAAACTTATAAATATATATTTGTTTTTTACTTCCTTGTACAAAGTAAAGGAAGTATTGTGTTCGCGAAAAATTTCGGTTTCCAGATTTCAACGGAAATATCCATTTTGACCATCCCTGAATCCATTCTGACTAATTTCGTCGTGACGTCTGTACGTACGTACGTATCTCGCATAACTCAAAAACGGTAAGCCGTAGAAAGTTGAAATTTTGTATTTAGGACATCTATAACATCTAGTTGTGCACCTCCCTTTTTGGCCAGTACATAATATCCAGAAATGGCACTTTATTTGAAGCCTGTAATAGATTTTAATGAAAAACTATATTAAAATATAATCCAAAACTTTTCAAATTTGGTATATACGACTCTTATATCAATTGGAATAACATAGCAGATTTTGGTTAAAACAGGCTAACCGGAAGTGATAAATTACCTGAAGTTGTTGATAGTTTTTCTTGAATAAAATGGTTTCATTTTGATTTTAGAAATAAATGCTTCAAATAAGAATTTTAGAGAATTAAATTCTGCGTCTAGCACGTCAAGTATTATTAAATTAGCCCTTTGTATAAGCGAGATATGTAAATTTAAAACTTATATACTTTTTGGTTATTATAATGAAGCTTGCTATGGATTAGGACAAAAAATAACAAAAAAATAATAAATAGATGTCAATGTCAAATTACGTCAAATACGTGCAATTTTATAATTGAGTCTATACTTCATATTAGTCTTGCGTACAAGGAAGTCGTGTGGTGTCCACATCAGATTTTTGTAATGAAGCTTGCAATGGATTAGGACATTAGGACAAAAAATAACAAAAAAATGAAAAAATAGAAGTTAATGTCAAATTACGTCAAATACGTGCAATTTTATAATTGGGTCTATACTTCATATTGGACTTGCGCACAAGGAAGTCGTGTGGTGCCCACATCAGATTTTTCTAATTTTGAACTGCTAAAATGTTATTATTTTACAATTTTCATGCAGTAAAACACATGAAATTAAAAATAATAACTTTTTAACAGTTCAAAATTAAAATAAATCAAAACATTGGTCTTGTCAAAGAGACATTGTTCTTGTAAAAATGACACGCGCACACAAATCAGCTGATTAAAAGCACTTCAAGGTTGCTCGAGTCACGTGTCTGCTCGCGCCTTATATAAATTTGACAGACTGCACTGTCAAGAACTGACGATTGTAGTAAGTGCAAGAAAGTGCGCAGGTTCAGTTCATTCGAAAAATATAAATGAAACACATAAAACAGCTATACTCTGTTCCATGTAAGCCATTCAGTAGATGGAGCTGGCAACAGCGCAAACTTGAAGTAGCCGAAATTACATTGGATCTCTTGTCTCCAATTTCAGCCAATCAGAGAGGTCGAAACTATTCCCTATGCTCAGCAATACTGAATGGCTTAAATGGAACAAGGTGTACGCACTGATAATGTAAACAATGGAAAACGAGCTAAGCATTCAGTGCAAAAAGTTCGCAGTAAATGTATGAATGGAAAACTCTATTGGTATTAGTTGCATTGTCTGAATTAAAATCTGCAAACAAATATAAATTTTCCTAAAACATCCATTTTTAGTGTAATACCAATAACGATATAATGTTTCAGTATAAACATAGCAGTAAAGATTTGTAATAACTTTTACGAGCACTTTTGTTTTCTTGTAAATTGCTATAACTTTATGCCAGTATTTTATGCACGTATACATGTACGTATGTAGGTATGTTATGTGTGCGAGTTGGCAGTATGTGCTCCGGAGATAAACTTTATATTATTCATAAAACACTGAATATGTGTTTGTTGAACCATGATCTTAAACATGTCCATGGGAATTTATTATCAATTTAAATTATTCACTTAGTATAATGAAATATTCACACAAGACAGAAGACAGAGCAAATATCATAAACACTGCCAACTGCAAGGAAGTAAATATGGAAATATTTAACACACATATAGTTATAGATGTAGTTTAAATTTTATATAACATTATATTTTTTATTATAATACTCGTAATGGGTCCGATTTTAAAAATTTATATTTTTTTCAACACCTAGATTTAAAGTGTAAACAGGCTGTTAATCAACAAAACTTGAATTTTGAACAAAGGACAAGTTCATGTATTCAAATTTTTTACAGATCCTCCGTTTCAGAGATATTTGTGTTTCAGTATTAAGGACGTTATTGTATTCAGCTTTAACAATTAAATATTCATAAATTTCAAACGTTTATTTAAAATCTGATGTGGCCAACACAATACCTCCCACTATTTAATTTTTATTATTTTAAACATATATATATATATATATATATATATATATATATATATATATATATATATATATATATATATATATATATCATCACGGCATGTTACCCATTGCTGGGTGTACCAATCTGCTTTGTACCCAGATTTCGGTAATGATGATGACATTTTTGTACCGTGCGGGCGTTTACCAGGCGTCTCCTCACGGGCACTCATTGCTGGCGTGAGGAGTGCACCACAGAGGTCAATTTTGTACCATTTAAAATTTGAACTATTTGGCGCCGGTCGAAATCAAACCCGGTTCCCCAGATTCGCGCCCAGATACTCAGGCATGCGGCCATAAGACCCCCATTTTCTTTTTAAAACGTTACTATCATTAATTTGAAATGATTGACACTGACTTTTATCTGTCAATTATAAACATTTTTATATGAACTGTGTAACTAACGGGTTATGCTTGTTTAAAGCGTAGGCTCCGGAATCTAAATTATAGATATTTTTATAAATTTATCCGTAAAATTTATAAAAAAGTATTTATGCAAATCTGTAGAAAATATAATTTTAATTTTTATAATAACACAAATCTCGAAAAAATAACATTTGGAGGTATTTTTCGAAGAAAAACTATTTTACACACACACACGCACACACACACACACACACACACACACACACACACACACACACACACACACATATATATATATATATATATATATATATATATATATATATATATATATATATATATATATATATATATATATAATACAGACATCATCATGTAAAGGTTAAAATTGGATTGTAGGGACCCTAAAACGTGGTCATTCACCAAAATCTCTATATGCGATTTTTAGCACGATCCCTATACCTCCCTTACCAAGGGTAGCGGGAGGCAAAAAAGTGTTAAATTACATATCATTTATAAAATTTGTTCAAAATAATGACCCTGAATACGCAATGCAAATATAACATTATTGTTCAAAAGTGCGATGGCTGTAACTCATTGGTACGACTGAGACTAGTGTTCCAAACTTCATCTTTCTGTTTTATAACTCTCATCAGACCCGCACAAAGGCGCCTGACCATGAGGGGCGCCATTTCAAGACGGTGAATAAAAAGTAATAGTAATTTTTTTGCAAACTGGGTTTATTTGTAAAGGATTATTATTCTACCAAACCGATACTTTTCTATCATTGTCATATTGAAATAATAATTTTGGTTTTGATTACAACAATGAATATTTTGATTATAGCTCAAGAATATTGATTACAAGAATGAATCCCAGAATAAATTTAGTAGAAAAAAGTAAAATAAACATCTTACTAAACGGATAATTTTCTGGCATTGTTATGTTGCAAGCTATAACTGTAAAATTGTTGATTGCAACAAACGATTTGATTATAACCTAATAATATTGATTATATGAATCAATGTAACAAAGAAAATTTCATCATTATTTTAAATCTAATATTTTTCGAAGAATCAAATGTATAGCTTAAACTAAAACTATGCACATAGGCGCATTTTACCCACTGACTTCCATTACTGATTAGTTGGATAATATTAATTAAATGTGTTCAAATGAAATAAATGAAAAGTTGCAAAACTATATTATTTCACATACCTATACCTACTCATAAAATGAACCACAGAAAACATCCATACATTTTCATTATAAACTATTTTACGAGTTCTCAAAGTTTGCAACTAGGTGTTGAACTTGTTCATAATTGAAAATGTTTAGCAATGTTTAACTTTCCTACTCAACGTAGTTTACGTTTGTTTAATTTGAGATTTACTCTATTGGAAAATTTACTCACAGTTATAGTAATGTACCTAATTACTTCGCTTGTGCCTTGTACTGTAGGAAGTAAGAAACTTTTTCACGTGAACTCTTGTACAAATAGGATGTATTCGGGAAATAGTTGACCCTAGAAAAATACGTATAATTGGGTACTTCAACTGACCACTCGTTCCTCTTGAACATCCTCAATGCCCACTTCGCGGTAAAAGCTATCGCATCATTTACGAAATAAAAAGCAAATGCACTATTTTATATTTTAATGATTGTTAACTTCATGGTCCTAAAAGTAGGACTCACTTAAGTGTAAGTTTCGTGCTTTCTATTATCTATCTAATGATATATTTTTGTGACATAATTTCAGAGTGAGATATAGAAAAACATTTTTTATTTTAAGAATGCAATGATTGGAAAGATTTACAATTAGAATGGATTTTTGTGTGATTGGTCATTTTCATTATTGTAATCAAATTCTTTTCCTTTGTTGTAATCATTTTTTTACATAAAAACTGACAGGATATTAATGTGTATCAAAAAGTACTATGTTGAAGATCATCCAATTACATTTAAATTCAATAAATAATCTAATGGCAAAGAAGAGATATTTGATCAACTGAACGTACGGAAAAGAAATTTAAATATATCGAAAAATTCTAATGTGATAAATAAATATATCTGATACTAACAATGAGTAACAGTTTGTATATATGAAATAAATTCTGAAAAATTGTCAGCCATCGGGATTCGAACCCGATAAATAAATATGTTTACATTTTACCCAAATAAATAAAAATGTTACAATATGTAAACATGTATTAAAGGCTAACAGTCGAAGCCTCATCTTAACATAAATAAAAATCTGGTGTGGCCATCATAATACCGCCCGCCATTTACAGCCCAAGTCACAAAAACGATTAAGTCCATCCTTATTTTTGCATTAGCGAATTTTTCTCTAAATTTGACAGTTTATTTCTTAAAATATAGTCTAATCTAATCCAAGTAACTACCTTTTTTTAAACCCCTCAACAGGATAAAATCCTAATTACAGAGTGGATTCACATTCACACACATCCATGCTTTAGTGGGATTCGATCCTAGAGTCCCGAGGGCACTCATGACATGAGACGTTGCTCACCGGAGCTATAATAAAATGAAGTTTAATTTTTAAATACCGGGATAGAATAGAATTCACTAATCCAAAAATGAGGATTAGCTTAAACATTTTTGTGAATCGTTAATTTTTATTAATCTAAATACATACCTACATATTTACTTATGCTGGAAACTGTATTGAATTCCTTTTCTATTATTCTATTTACTTTTTTCTTTTTAAAACGTTACTAATATTATTTTGAAATTATTAGTTCTTTGATAGTGACATTTATCTGTCTGTTACATACATTTGAATAACTGCGTTTTGCTTGTTTAAAACGTAGGCTCTGGGATTTAAATTATAGATAATTTTATAAATTTATCCATAAAATATATAAAAAAGTATTAATGCATTTCTATAGAAAATTTAATAATCTTTAATTTTTATAATAACATTAATCTTGAAAAAATAACATTTAAAGGTATTTTTCGAAGAAAAATTATTCTGAGCTTCTAGTAAAGTGCCATTTACGCTTATCCGATTTTCAGCAAAATCTAATGGGCTCTTTCCATTACAGAAAAAGTTTGAAATACAAGGTTTCAAAATGAATGATAGTATTTGAGTTAGAGTGGAGGATCCACACATACATACACACACATACACAAAGACATCATCGTGAAAATGTTAAAATTAGATTCTAGGGACCTTAAAACGTGGTCATTTAGCAAAATCTCGATATGCGATTTTTAGCACGATCCCTATATCTCCCTTACCAAGGGTAGCGGGAGGTAAAAATACATTATCGTGTAGGGATAAAAAATTACGATGACAGTTCCGTTTGCGCAATAATTCTGGCGTTAATTTTTGCAATATCCTGCAAACGTTGTATTGTAAAACACTCAATATGACAGACTCATTGTTTTGCAAGGCATGTAGCACGCATGTAATCAACATAGCCTACATCCTGCATTCTGTATCTATTCTATTGAACACGAATATATCAATGACGATTCAATAAGCGAATTCACATGGTAAACACGATAAAAAACGACTCGCGACATAATGTGTTTAGAACCGCCAACATCAACATGCGTTTACGGACAATAGAACTGAACGGACGAACGTTCATTATAAAGAATTATGTGTTTATCAATCACAGTCTGCCGGCAGCGCGCACCACAAACAAATTGGCAGGTATGCGGAATAATTAATGATATCGAAATTAAGTTGTATTGCACGTGGGTGAAATAAATATGCGTCCGGTGGCGGTGGGCGACCTTTTATCTCCGCTTTAGCCAAATTAGACTCGAGATTGTATCGCGAACGTGATATTTTATGGAGATTTATTACGTGTTTGTGGGGATTTTCATATTTTGATCACCCTGCGTTCGCAATTTTCGAATGATTGTACCATTAGGCACTACATGTTTACGCAAGGGTCGAGCACATCACAAAATTACTAATGGATGTACTTTTACACAAATGTAATTTGTAAAAACGTTGTATCATTTGTTACTGAAGGAAAATTACATTTGGTCAAATGATAAATAATATTATACGTGCTAAACATTTCGTAGGTATGTCCGATAAGTGCTAATGTTAATGTGCAACTTTACGAATAAAGATTTTGTGAAAAATTCATGGATTTGAATCCAGGATCTTCTCATTGCTAGTAGAATACTCTCAGTGCTGCTCCGTGGGTAAAAGGCGCCTTTGTGCTACAATTTTGATTCTTCGAAAAATGCGAAATTTCCTTCTTGTGATCATATATTAGGTTATAATCAAAATCGTTTGTTGTAATCAATAATTTTAAAGTTATAGTTTGCACCATAAAAATGCCAGAAAATTATCCGTTTGGCAGGATATTTCTTTTACTTTCTTTCTACTAAATTTTAATAGTAAATCAGGGAAATTCAATGTCGGTAGAAAAACAAAATTAAAATATTTATTATCTCACTAAGATTTCAGAATTGTAATTCATAAGTGATTGATCGCAAAATGCTAATATTTAAATATTAAATTCATTGTTGAATTCATTCTTGTAATCAATATTCGTGAGCAATAATCAACATATTCTTTGTTGTAATCAACACTTTAACCTTAACAGTTGTTATTTCAATATAACAATGCTAGAGATCCAAGGTACATAAATTAAAAAGATTATTGTCCAATTTTATCACTTTACTGTGAAGTTGGTATAGTATTTTTTTTTTTTTCGTATAAGAGTATTTTATCCTATTTTTCTATTATTTACTGTCTTGAAAAGGCGCCCTTTATACACAGGCGCGTTTGTGCCGCACGGAACGGCCCTGGATACTCTACCAACTGAGAAATGAAAAATAAATACGTTCAGCCTTTGTTCCAGTCGAATTATAGCTTTCAAAACCCAAATACACTACACTAATTTTCTTTTTATAGTATTGTTAATGTAATAATTTGTATATGTTGCCAATCCATGTAAGTGAATCATATTAGTTTTCTCAAGACAATATATTTATATCTATGTATCTAATTTTCTTCCAAATATTATATATTGTGGCGAGCGCACATACCGAGGCGCTGGGCAAACGAGTCTGAAACTCTTGGTCGGTAATGGGCCCGTCCAACTTTTTTAAAAAAATTATATGTTACGAAGAATTTAAAGAAAGAAATTCCATATTTTTTGTTTCCTTGAAATTATGCTTAATAACGCCTAAAATAATTATTAAAGTTTTGGCGCGAAAGTTGTGACGTTAGCGTCACTCCGTTATAAGTAGAGAAAACCTACATACATTGCCATTAATGATTGTAATATAATATACAATAAATGTTGCAAGAATAAAAATACGTATCCATTACAAACTGTGATCAAAAATCTTTAGAGCTTATGGTATTAAAGAAACGAGATAGTTATTATATCATTTCAAAATATATATATTGTTTGATTTATTTATATGAATAGGTATAGGAGTAGTGTTAAATGATATTTTATGAAAAACTTCCAAAGTACATATTATACATAAATCAGGTAAGTAAAATTAATAATTTTTATTCGTTTTCATAATCAGGTTAATCATTCGCTTTAATTAATGTGACTTTAAGACTTTCTTTAATATAATATTGAAGGTTATTATACTCACCAAGGGCCATTATTATAATTAAAATACTATTTAAACTATTTTCTATTTATAATTAAATACAACAATGTCAGGATTGATTACAATAATCAAAGCATAGTTCATAATAAAAAGTAATCCAACATTTACACTCCTATCTACTAAATGATTACAACAATGACAAGTATTGAGGTTACAATAATTAAAATATAAATTATAATATAAATTTATTTAATAAGTAAATTTTCTGTTGATCTTCATTAAAATGTCTCATACAATCATTTTTTCACGTTTCCGGTGGCTCAATGGTTAGAGCAACGGCTCTCAGTCATGAGTATGCTAGGGGTCCTGGGTTCGAATCCCACTAAGGCATGGATGTTTGTATATGTAAACCTCTCTGTAATTGGGAATTAATCCTGTTGAGAGGTTTTAAACAAAAAAAAAAAAAAGTCTGTCTTTTCGTAATATAACATTATGCCACTTATTTAGCATTTCCCCATCCTTCAGTTTGGCACAAAACACTTTCTTCCCATTCCCATTTTATAATTTCACGTCGTCGTGCCAGTCTGTCAGCTATCGCCGGCCATGTTGGCCTGGCTCAACCTATCTCACTCTACCTTCTCTGTCTTTCATGTTACATTTTGGGGGAAAATTTTCAATCAATAGCGATTAGATACGATTTGTCCAGCTATTACTTCATGCTAGAAACTTTTCGAAGGTCATGAAGTAATTGTAACAATTTGCTTTTAGCAGTGAGTTATAAATATAAAATTATTCCAAAGAAGTGTATTTAATATAAAATAAATATCTTCAAGTAATGCTTAGAAATTATGTAAATTTCCGTAAAGTAAAATAAATATTATCTCACAAAAGGTACATTTACATTTAAAATGAATCCATTTTACGCCGTGCAGCAAATTTATAAACAAAATATTTTAGTTTTAGAGAGAAGAACGTGAATAAATTAGTTTAGCATGAGCATGTTAGAATAAACATTTCGTTTGTCGAGATGAAACTATTTACTGCCACAGAAAAGGTAGTTAGAGGATTTGAAGAGCGGTCACAAATTTACATGCAATCTCCATATATATTAAAGTCTGTCGGATAGAGAGACCTGTGTCCAGAATGGCCATTTATTAAACTCAAAATTATATCGCACAAGATAACTGTAAGAATTAATTATTCCATACATAGATATAGGATTAGACTGTTGACTGTTAATGCTTATATTCTGTTATTGTTATATTTGTGTGTATAAATTTTGCATATTTACCAATTAGGTACCAAGCGCAAATTATTTAAGCAGAACAGATTATGACTAGACATGTTTGATAAATACGAGTATAAAATAAATATAAATAAATAAATAAAATATATCATCACATCACGGGATATTACCCATTGCTGGGTGTGCCAATCTGCTTTGTACGCAGATATCAGTAATGATGATGACATTTTTGTACCGTGCGGGCGTTTACCAGGCGTCACCTCATTGCTGGCGTGGAGAGTGCACCACAGGGGTCAAGTTTGTGCCATTTAAAATTCGAAATATTTGGCGTCGGTCGGGATCGAACCCGGTTTCCCAGATTCGCGTCCAGACACTCTGGCACGCCGCCACGAGACCAATATAAATATAAATAAGGTATTGTTGCATTTAAGATCTTTTTAATTAAAATTAAAAATGACATCGAATTTTGCTTACTTTGCTATTTTAAGAGATTTGGTTAGTCATTTTCATTATTGTGATCAAATGTTCGTTATTGTAATTAAACATAGATTTTGTTGTACTCATTTTTACTTCCTTGTACATAGTAAAGGAAGTATTGTAATCGCGAAAAATTTCGGTTTTTCAACGGAAATATTCATTTTGACCATCCCTGAATCCATTTTGACTAATTTCGCAGTGATGTCTGTAGGTACGTATAACTCAAAAACGGTAAGCCGTAGAAAGTTGAAATTTTGTATTTAGGACTGCTATAACATCTAGTTGTGCACCTCCCTTTTTGGTCGTTACATAATTTTCAGAAGTGGTACTTTACTTGAAGCCTATAATACATTTTAATGAAAAACTATTTTAAAATATTATGCAAAACTTTTCAAATTTGCTATATAAGACTTTTATGTCAATGGGACTAACATAGTAGATTTTGATTAAAATAGGCTAACCGGAAGTGATATATTACCTGAAGTTGTTAACAGTTTTTCTTGAATAGAATGGTTTTATTTTGATTTTGGAAATAAATGCTTCAAATAAGATTTTTAGAGAATGAGGTCATGCATGATTTTTCATTTTTAACATTAATCGATAGAGTAATAATAGACCCGTATTTTTTAATTTAGTGCGAGATATGTAAATTTAAAAATTATATACTTTTTGGTTTTTGTAATAAAACTTGCCATGGATTAGGACAAAAAATATCAAAAAAAATAATGTCAATGTCAAATTACGTCAAATACGTACAATAGGGGATTCCACCATTTTTTAAATATAATAAATAAATAAATAATAATATAAGTAAAACTAAGACTGTCAGTGAAAATCCGTTGAAAAAATTACTATTAATAAGCGAGTTATAGTCCCCCGAAATTTGAAAATATAGATGTGACTTCTAGAAGTTTTTATACCAAACTGTTTTCTTCATGGACCTAAATGTTCTTGAAATATATGCTATTTCTAAATTATATTTATAAAAAAATAAATGAATATTATTATACTGTACAGGTTTATATGATTTATAATTAGAAGAGTATTTAAATTATAAAGTTTAATGCAAAACATTTATATTCAAATGAAAACTTTTTGAGAATTACGGTACTGGACTGATAGCCACGCCTCCTCTATTTGAATTTCTTTTCTTCCATTGGTTGTAGGCTCATCCCCTAACTTGGTGTTCGTTATATATTTATAGACCGTCTTTGAGCCGCCAATTAAAATAATATATATGGAATTCATATGAGTGCCGAGCTGCTATAACAAAAAACCCCTTATTTCCGAAGAATTTCAATTATATTGTTTTATTTCTTTATTAATATTCATTATTAAGCATATACTTATATATTTTTTTCTAATTTTTCTTAATTCAATTCCGCTGTACTCCCCTATTTTATAATAGGGTCTATAGGTACTTCATGTTGGTCTTGCGTACAAGAAAGTCGTGTGGTGTCAACATCAGATTTTTTTTAATAAACTGAATCAAGATAATAAGACGGGTAGTCAATAAATTATCTATAGCATTGATACATATTTCCTGTACATATTTACCCGGATTAGAGTAAATGCATACAGTAACAACTATTTTTAGTACAATCAATTTTTGTGATTAATTTTTGTAATAAGCATTGTTTTTGTTGTAATCAATTTTTAACATATATTTAGCTGTAGTCGAAAGTTTTAAAACGTTTCTTTCTTTGTTCTAGCATAACCTATATGTCTAGAACATG